>JANTOP010015095.1:0-14274 GCA_027564815.1 Symmerus nobilis | reverse complement strand
TTAATGATCAAAATAAAGAAAGAGCAAATACGGTTGAGCGCTAGATTGACTACCTAGCCTCAATCGTTAAATAATCGCGTTATAAGTTATAGAAACTTCCAAATGGAAGCACCTATGCTCCCTCGAGGAGTAAGAGGTATAGATGATGAATCAAGTTAACTTGTTCAAAAGTAATTTATACTCGTATTTCTTTAAATACATAATAAAACAAACATATTATATGTTCCATAATAGCTTTTTACTAAAGAAAATATATTTTAAAGCATGTGAAGGATTTTAACTGATGTCTCAAAAAGCTCGAGTAGCTCGAGTAACTCGAGTTTTGTATAGAAAAAGCTCGAAAGCTCGAGCTTTCCAAAACCATTAAAAAACAGCAACTCTAATCTCGACCTATACTCTTAATGTGTACTCTACACTTCACGGTTTAGTTTGAGGCGCCAATTTAAGCGTGGGCTTTTAAAATTGCCTTTACCACTTCCGGGGGGATAAAAGTCCTTTTCAATATATTTAATTTAGTATATAATTCAAGAAAATCCAATGAACCGTTTTTGAATTATGGATTTTTGAAAATGCGCCTCTCACCGTAATGAAATCGGTCATTTTCATTAGTCATGTTATAGGTCAAGTTCGAGGCGACATGGCCAAAGAAAATTTAACAGGTCGATTATTTTCCCCACATTTTCCCATTCTACACAGATTCTGTGATTTTTAATTAAAATCGGAGGCAGTCAGCACCAAATTCAAAAAGTCGAGGGCACAATCTATTTTCTATATTAATTAATTAAATATGTTTGATTTGAACTCAAACCTAAGAACCAATATGGAAAAGGAGGAAAACATTAATTCCAAATAACGAATATTATTTAATGAATGGAATTAATTTTTTTAAATATTTATTTATCCACAGTTTGATTTATAAAAAAAACTTTCCTCCAATTTTTAAATAACATTTATTATGTATCCATAAAAAGTAGAAAAAAAAACACAAAATAAAAATTTATTGAATTAAAATTGGAAGCACTTATTTATACTCCGATTTCATTTTTGTGGAATGCAAAAGACCCAGAGCAAACAAGTTTTTTTTTCTTTTTTTTTTTAGTTTCATTTTCTTAATAGATTTTTAAATATACAAATTAATAAAAAAAAAAGAAAAAAACTTTAATTTAATATGCGCAAATAAAGTTAATAATTAATTGTAGACTTCAAATTTTTATATAGAATAAAAATTCGATTCAATAATCGGAATATAATCATTTTATGAGCGCATTGTTAGTTTTTTGAGCACATTCAATCCCTGCTCCTGATACTCCTGCTTCGACAACCAAAATTCATCGCGATCCTTTCGTACATCGGCCAGAACGGCACCACCAATAAAAACCATGTCTTTTCTTCTAGGCGGATCTTCAATGCGAATTTTAAATTTCTGTCCCCACGCAGGAAGAGAATTTATAATATTTATTAATTAAATAACCAAAAAAAAATTCAATATACCGATAATTTATCGATGTCATTCTTTAGGACTCGCTCTAAATACAATTGTTTTATTTCCCGTTCCAATCGGCTCGGTAAGCCCGGATACATTGTCGAACCGCCCGATAACACAATATGTTTATACAATTCTGAACGCATATCAATATCAGCCGCTTGAATTGTACTGAATACTAATTCGGCAATACCCTGACCCTCAACATTTATTAAGTGCGGTTGAAATAGGGCTTCGGGCGCCTCAAATCGTTCGCCACCCACTTTTATTTGTCGACCATCAGGCAGCTGTAAAATATAATTTGGTAGTAAAGTGGATCAAATGAAAATGTATAGTAGACTTACTGTATATGATTCAACCAGAACGGTTGTCTCTAAAGCTAATCGTTGTTCCATTTCAATATCATATCCAATGTAACATAATTTCTCCTTCATCATTCGTACGGTCTCAAAATCAGCGGTATGATTGAATGCGTAACCGCGTAAAAGGAGGAGCTGTGTGAATTTCGTTTAATTTAAAATTTCAAGGAGAGAAGTGAAAGATATTAAACCCGAACCTTTATTAAATATCGTGTTATATCCCGTCCAGCAATATCTAATCGTCGTGTCAAATGTTTCAATGTAAATTCCTCATAAACGGGACAAATATGGGTGACCCCATCACCCGAATCAATAACAACGCCCGATATTAATCCTTGCGCGTACAACGTTAGCACCGCCTGTATTGCAATGTACGCCGAATCGAAGCCATACTTCTCGAACATCACCTCAATCATTTTCTCTCGATTTTTGGTCGGATTCATTGGCGGCTCGGTCAACAAAATTTTCGTATTCACCGGATCGATGTTCATCTTTTTCGGACCGAACGTGTAGTCCCACACGTGACACATATCCTCCCAATTCCGAACGATCCCATTTTCCATTGGATAGGCAACTTCGAGTAGGGCACGCAATTGGGACGCCTCATCGCCGACCATTAAATCCTTTTTTCAAATGGCGGATAAATGGGGAAAATGGCAGGTGGAAAAAGTAAAGTAAAATGGAGGATCGTAGAAAATCAAAATTAATTAATTTAATTTAAAAAAGGCAAATAACAGATAAATCATTTGATTAATTTTCATGCTTTAAAAAAAATAAACATTTAATTAAATTTAATTAAACAACCGATATACGTATGGATTTTACTTACAGGCAGCGTCGTCAATACTACACCGTCCTGTATATTTTCATTTAATTAATAGCGGTTCATTCATTTCATTATATTTAAACATATTAATTTAATAAGTAGCGTGCAAAAGAAATCGCAAAATAATTTTCGTTAATTATATAAATATTTCGTACATTAATTAATTAAAATATCAAAAGCTTCAGAAAGCATTCAAATTAAATTGGGAAATATTTGAATTTAAATCCCAAAACTTCCAATTTAAAAAAAGCAACGATAAAATAAATTATTTAATTTAAAAAAATAAATAAATTATATAGACAAAACACACACAGACTTACATCGACATGTAAATCCTGGAAAATTAAATTTTTAACGGGAAAATAATTAAATAAATATTTCATTTTCATTTAATATAAAAATACAATACATCAAAGTTGTTAATAGCGATTTAATTTGATTCGTTTTATAAAAGGATATCATTGAAATAAAAACAAATTAATTCGCACTATATAACAACTAATTCAATTTAAATAAAATTATATATTTTCTTATTAAAATTATATAAAAGCGATGACGATTCAAAGTAAATTTATTTAAAATCGATTCTATTATATAATATAAATTTTATAATTAAACATTGATTTTAAATTAAAATAAACGGCGAATGGGGGAGCAAAACAATTATAAAGATTTATATGATTTATTACATTCAGGCATTGCCTATCTAGGTTTCGTATCAGACTAATCAGAACATTTAACCTTTTTTAATGTCTAAACCGAATGGCGAAATATTGGATATCACTTTATTTTGGCTATGAAAGAATCTATTAACTAGAAGTCGCAGTAGACGTAATAAATACATCCGTACGATTTTCTATGGCTTGTAATGGACATATCTGTTCAAGCGTTCCGGAAATGTTAGGATACAAGGGTCGGAAAAGGTTCCAATTGCCATAATTACACTACCGTTTTCTATCTTTCAGTCTGAATCTAATGCCAGAATGCTAACTGTTTTTGATGAGACGCTATGTTATTTTTTTTTTGCATCCACTTACCTTAATTTCAATATCGCCGATTTTATTAACTGCTCGAAGTATCGGTCGACCCACCATTGAGGGAAATATATATGCCGGAAAATTACTTCCGGCATAACCACATTTGACAAACTAAAATAAGAGCAAAGAATATAAGTTTTAGAATTAATTATATTAATTTATATAAATATTAAATTAGAATTATTGACGAGACGAGAAAGATAGATTGTAGTAGAGATAGTTCCGAATTAAGCCAGCGCGGGGTTAGTAGCAAATGTTATCAAGCGGCGCTTGGTTTGATTTGGGATATAAAACTCATTTTTTATACGCTTTAATGTAAAAAAAGAACGTTCTCCGCTGCAGTTAGTAATCATTAAAGACAAGTAAATGCGTAAGACTATTGCCACATTTGGAAAAGACGACTCTAATGAATTTTCCATTATAAGTCTATAAAATTTCAGTTCCAGAGCCTCATGCTTTTTTGTTGTCAATAGCAGCAGCCACTTCTGTTTTAAGTAGTTCTTAGCCTGACCTAGGCTTTCTTCCAAATCGTATTGGTAAGCACTGACGATATTTGGAATTCTTTTCGAGATCTCTTCTGCTGTAGGAGATTAAACTGCAGAAGTAATCCAAATACACCAGTCACTTGATGCTTCCATGCGTTTGGCTAAGGCAGACAGTGTATTATCAATTATGACAATAAACACCTGACTTTCACATTTTTCTTTGAGCGTTTGACTTTCTACAACTTCACCGAGCGTTGTAGAGCCGCTGAAGTATTAGTATTTCGCTTGCATCGTCTAGAAGTTTGATGTTGATATTCTTCACAGCCAGTTAGGATTTTGGCTTTTGCCTCAATATCTGAAAATGTAGACCGCATTGTTTGAACGTACCCGTGTAATGATTCATAAAGAGAATATCCCGTGTTAAGGTCTTAATCAGGCGACTGTCATTATTCCTGTTTCCAACTAATTCATCTTCGAAACTAGTTCGTAGACCTGATTACTACATTCTACCTTTTGATCCATGTTATTAGAGATGACATCGAAAACTTATTTGATAGTGGTAAAACCGCATAAAAGCTCCTTCGCCGCATCAGCTCGGGCAGACCTCTTGGTTATCCGACAGTCTTTTCAAAATCGGGAGCTTTGAACCTGAATCTTCCAATGCTTTCGTAAGAAGGCCCCAACTTGGCAACTAAATTCAAAGAATGTGCAAAGCAGGGAATGTAGACTGCGTATTTATCTTCTTAATTGGTGCTTGTAAGCCTCAGTACTTCCCGCTCATATTGCTGGCATTTATTTATTTATTTATTTATTATTATTATCAACAGACTCTAGGTCCCACTGATATTACAAAACAGAAAAAATAAACTTTATAATATATAATCAGAAGTAATGTACATATAAATAAAAAATTGAACGAAAAATTATACAATTTAATGTAATTCGTCAAAGAATAATTTAAATAATAATTATTACACGTACAATTGTAAGACACCTAAGAACAGAGTCCGTCAAGAAAAATATACCACATGGGGTAAAAAGTCCCAGTGATAGTAAGCTGAATAATCGTGCTATTCTGCGGCCAAAAATCGTATTACTTTACTGAGAAAATGGCTAACTTCCGGAGGATAATTTTTTTATGCTCAGCCGAAATTTATTACGAGACATTCCAAATCGAAGGCAGAATTAAATGAATTGAATGTTGTTGGTACCCTGTTCAGGGGCTCGAAGCGTCCGTAATTCGTTCTATGCCCTGTACATTTTAATAGTTCGTTAGAACGAAGCAATCTAGACGGAAAATTGTCGTAACTTTGACTACGACAGTCTTTGATATCAATGTTCAACCATCACCCAAAGGGCACGCGAGATATTTAAATTCTGATTTTTTTTTTGCCTGGGCGCGGGGCTCCAGAGACGCGGGGCCCGTAATATTTGCCACTTCTGCAACATAGCTAATCCGGCACTGAGTAGAGAGGAAGTATTCTACAGACACTGTCTTTGGAAAAAAAAAATTGGGGAAAGACGTTATAATTGGGATAAGGGCGGGAGTTACTAATAATATTTATAAACGTCAGGAAAGTTGCGAAAATTTAAAAATCTAAAAAAAGGTAGGGAAGGGCAGGTAAATGTCTGAACAAGTGGAAGAAATTGGTCGCACTTTTCCCGATTACACTTTTCGACATTTCCCCCGATTCCAATTTAGCCGATTCCAAACATTTTTGTTTAGGATCCCCTAGTTTTACCTTATTTTCTGACATTTCCTTCAACTTTGCCGGACTTACTATCTCATTTTCAAAGAATTTTTGGGCTTTCCTAACTCATTCTGATTTTTCTCGATTTTTTTCCATAACATTTTTAAACATCTTTCTGTTTCCAACATTGTCCGTCCCTTCTTCCCGCATATTCTAAATTTCATCGACCCTTTTCCCTACTTTCGACTTTCGACCCTCGAAACGATTCCCCAACTTTTCACTTTCCCCGATTATTCCGATTTATTCTAACTTCTGACAATTTCACGACTTTTATCTGATTTGTTCATAGTTTTCCTGGATTTCCAGATTTTTCTTTAACCTTTTCTTCACTTCCTCGACCATTTATGATTCAAAATTTTTTTTCTGATTTTTCTACATTGTTTTCCTAACATTTTATCAACTTTTCCCAACTTGTTCTCAACTTTCTTCCGAGTTTTTCATATTTTTAACGATACGGGCTTGTCTATGATTTTTCCTTATTGTTCTTAAAATTGTCAGATGTTTTCCAAACATTTTCCATCTAATCTAAACAATCAACCCTTTTAAGAATTACTGACTAATTAGCGATAAATCGCTACCATATTTCATTGACGACAGATATTTCCCTTATTCTTGCGGAAGTCACTTTTAGCAATTGAAATAGGAAGACAATTTCGATAAAATAAGCCATCCACAACAGTGTACATTACGGGTGTGACATATTTCCTCATATCAAAGGAGGTAATTTGGATACTTTCAAAGGAAGACAAGTACCCTCGTTTCCGGTGGAGATATCTCGAGGTTGAGAGGAAAAAGGTCAATATGTTGCTCCATTTAATATAGAAATTTTGCAAATATACCGAAAATTATTGTTTAGTTATTGTTTATTCCAAGGACATTTCAATTAAGTATTCATTTGTCATATGTCATTTTTCCACTTGTCATATCGTTCGTAATTTTTTTCATGCCATGTAATTTGTCACATGTCGTACGTCAAATGTAATGTCACATATCATATATATTTTTTTTCTGCCTTTTTCTCTGCTCGATCAAGCGCCCTCGTTCGGAATGACATCTCCAATTGTTACTAGTTTTCTCCAAGAACTTCAATGCTTAGCCTAAAATGTACATTTAAATATTTTTATATTTCTACGGCAATGATATATTTATTCACTGTCAAATGTCACATTGATTAAAACCTCTGAAGGAAGAATGAATTACCATTTAACGTCCATGAACCCACCTGACCCCATTTCTCGTGGCGCCACTGGATTTATGAGACGAATATACCCATTCGAAGAAAATCAACCAACCGGGAAACTTTATGAATCAATTTGATAAAATAAATCAACGTACGATATTGTCTTATCAATTGAAAAATGTTTAGATTAAATTGATTAAGAAAAACAGGAAAGTTGGTGACCCAACCCAAATAGCCGATTCTTAAGATTTTCAATCATCCACTTACCCCCGTCCCGTTATCACAAACAATTACCGATCTCCCTTTACTGTCCATTTTTTTTTTGATTAATTATACGTTTTATTTGATTGGGAAATTGATGAAATTTCTATTAATTTCATCAAAAACCGAATTAAATTTGGTGTGCAAATAAATAAATCACTTTTCTTGCCGTTTTTTTTTATTGATAAACTGGAGTGACTAATAGATGACAGACGTCAAAACGTGGTGGGGATCTGTGGAACTTGCAGTGGTTGGAAACCTTCAAATAAATTAAATCGCGATCCAAATATTAAAAACAATTAATTTCGAAATTTCAAATCGGGTTTTATTTATTCAATATTTTGAGTTTGTTCGAAAATTTCCAGGAAAAACACTAAGTTTTTAAATGGCAGCCAGCAGATCTGGGGTTCAAACTCAGCCCGCACCGCTAATTCTTTCTTTTTAATTTTAATAAACAAAAAACAAATTTGACTTTATTTTTACTCTTTTTATTCAATAAAAAACGAAATTTTTGCTTCTCCAACAACAAAAAATTTGCCCACTCTGGCTGGCATCGAGCGCCGAGTACCCAAATTCCTAAAGGGACGATGACGATCTCATTAAAATAAAATTAAATTAAAATCGATGATGAATTTATATTCCTGCTTTCTTCCTCGAACAAACCTCCGTACAAGCATCGTTTATAGTCGGATACTGATAAGAAAATCCAGATTCTTTAATTAATTTCGGTTCGATTCGAGCGCCGGTCTTCAATAAAACCGCTCGTTCGGAACCAAATATTAAATCAACAGCTACGATTGGTAATGGGATAAAAGCCGGTCGAAACATTGCCCAAGCGAATGCTTTCGTAAATTCCCCGTTCGTTATAATATCAGGAGCGACAGCATTATATACGCCAGACGTTTGGTTCTCTTCTATCGCATACTTAATAAAAAGACACAAATCATTTATATGAATCCATGGCAATGGTTGTTTTCCGTCACCAATTGGTCCCCCCAAACCAAACATAAACGGTACCCGTAACGATTGTACCATTCCACCGGAACGACCGATAACGACACCGGTACGTAATCTTATCTGCCGGATATTTGATAAATCCGGGGGTAGGGTAGCCGCTTCTTCCCATGCCAAACATAATTTGGACATAAAATCATAGTTTTCACCCGCATCCAGTTCGGTGTAAATTTTTTTTTCGTCCGGACGATACAAACTGACACCGGAAACGTTTATAAAAACATTCGGTTTATGTTTGAATAGTTGAATCGCCCGGACTAACGATTTCGCTGAATTGATCCGAGAATTCCATACGTTCTGTTTAAATCTACGGCGGGGATACGAAGAAAAATGAATCGGGGGATAAAGAGGTTGTTTATGTACTAACCCTGGGGTCCATCGTCTGGTTGGATCCAATACATTTTGACCGGCTAAATTTATAACGGCATGCGCATCTGCCGGTAAACCGGCATTATCCAAATCGTGCCACGACATATGGTTATGGCCAGGCATTCGAGATATTATTGTTACATTGTACCCCGTTTTGATCAATAATTTGTGTAAATTTCGGCCTATAAATCCAGTACCACCACCTGAAAATCGGGAACAGAGGTCAATCATTACATAATTTCCGATTAAACATAGATTTCTCTCATTTTTCACTCACCAATTACAACGTTTTTCATTTGTATTTTTGGTAATCCAGTTTCAACCAACAATTACAAACGAATTTTTCTAGATTTAATTAGTTTTAAAAGGTAAATTAAATGTTTTTTCGGTTAAAAATAATCTAAAAGAAATGAAAATAAAAATTGTAAACAAATGGGTGACAGTTCAATTACAGGGGGTTCATTACAAAATTAATTAACTTCCACCAGTAGGAATTTTCTTATTTTACTGACCTAGAACCATCTGGTACGACCGTTCTACGGCCATTTTATCATGAACATGAATTATATCAAATTATATAGCAGCAACTAAATATAATTTTTGGCGTAAAATACGCTGGTATTACAAAAATTATTGCTGAGGAAATAATAGCTACTGCATAACAGCAGCAAATGTTAAAAGTTATAGCTAATAAACCGCTAATTTGAGCGGAAAACGGATAGCGAATTTTTAATTGGCGCGGAAAATCACCTTACATTTGGTTGGTCGGGTCCAAAACCATGTAAAGCTATGCAATTATCTGGATAGTTCAGTCGTCGTGAAAGCTTGACGGGGAAAAATCAAATAAACACGATTTCATGGGCAATCTTTGAAAAATTTATCTAGCAGCCTGAATCTGCAGAGATATACTTCAAATTAAGCTAAAATTATTGGAAATACGTTTGGAAGTTATTCGTAGTGATTAAAGTCTTTATGACATTCGATACAAAAACTACAATAAATTCCGTATTTCTTAAGGTAGAGTCTCTCTGATATTTGGAACTAACACTCTTAAATAGCCTACAATTCGATTATATATACATTTCGTTTTACCTTTGCTCAGAAGTTTCCCAAGAAATTAAATTATAAATCTTCAAAATTTGCGTTTTTGGATAAAAATCATGGATTCTACGTTGTCTTCGCTAGAGTACGACATCGTAAAAAATTCTGTTGGCTTCAGCCACACGTTGTGGCCGTTCTGTTTATTTGGAATTAATAAACAAAGCCTTAACTTGATATCTAAATCTTTGAAATATTTCTTTTTTCGAATTTGCGAGTTTTATTTGGAATTGAGCTTTAGATCTGACATGTAAACTGCATACGAAATGAAAAAACCACCACCCAGTGGGAATCAATTGTATGTCGATTTAACGTCAAATCTTCACCCAGTTTTCTATTTTTTCGTGATTCTTTCGAATAAACTCGAAAAAATAAATTAAATTTGAAATTTTTAATTATATTTCATCGCGAATTTAAAAATTATTCAATAAAAAATACAACTTGACATTCCACGCTATTCGGCAGCGCCAACATCCCATAAAAAGTCAAACTAAAAATTGTCAAAATCGAAATTGTTCAAAATGGCCGCATAAAAAATTGCGAACAAAACAAGCGTCTTTCTTGAATTTTCCGAAAAAAATTGGTTAAATTCGTGGATATAAACTCGATATTTCCATTGTGTGAACAGTGAATAAAGTGATCGATGTCGCAACGATTTCCGCCGGCCAATCCTGGACCGGGAAATGTGCCAACCGGCAGTCCGATGCCTCGATATCAACAACCACCGCCAGCGAGTAACATGCGACCGTATGCCAGTCCCAGTTTTCAGGTAAGAAAAACAATCAAATCTCGTTTCCGTTGATTTTCTAATAAAATTTCCTTTGTTCGGTGACAGCAACAACGTGGATTTACGCCACCACCACAAATGGGAACCGTTCCACCACCCGGCGTCTCCGGTATGCATCCCCGACCGCCGCAACCTGGATTTCAGGGTGGAATGCGAGGATCATCGGTTCAAGGACCTCCCGGTGGTAAACGGCCACAAGATACTCGTGGCCCCATCGTTCCCAATCAACAGAAAAAGTAAATATTTTCCAAATAATGATTTTGTCTCGTTGATTTAAATTAAACGATTCTTTTCAGCGATTATTCGACGAAGAAAAAGAAAAAGCTTGCCGATAAAATCTTACCGCAGAAGGTACGAGATTTGGTACCCGAATCCCAAGCGTACATGGATCTGTTAGCATTCGAACGGAAATTGGACGCGACAATAATGCGTAAACGGTTAGATATCCAGGAGGCGTTAAAGCGACCGATGAAGCAGAAACGGAAATTACGTATTTTCATATCGAACACATTCTATCCGAGTAAGGAGCCGGTTGAAGGGGATGGTAGCGAAGGTTCGGTTGCCTCATGGGAGCTACGTGTTGAAGGTCGGCTACTGGACGATTCGAAGAACGATCCAAACAAAATTAAACGGAAATTTTCTAGTTTCTTTAAATCGTTGGTCATCGAATTGGATAAGGAGTTGTACGGACCCGATAACCATTTGGTCGAATGGCATCGAACGCATACAACCCAAGAAACGGACGGTTTTCAAGTGAAACGTCCCGGTGATCGTAATGTTCGATGTACAATTCTATTGTTGCTCGACTATCAACCGTTACAATTTAAATTGGATCCGCGGTTGGCCCGATTGCTTGGCGTACACACGCAAACGCGACCGGTCATTATATCGGCACTGTGGCAATACATAAAGACGCATAAATTGCAGGATGCCCACGAACGGGAATATATTAATTGTGACAAATATTTAGAGCAGATATTCGGTTGTCCGCGAATGAAATTCGCCGAAATACCGCAACGATTAAATCCGCTACTCCATCCGCCCGATCCAATTGTCATCAATCATATTATATCGGTGGAAGGCGGTGAGAATAAGCAAACCGCTTGCTATGATATCGATGTGGAGGTGGACGATACGTTAAAAAATCAAATGAATAACTTTCTATTGAGTACGGCCAGTCAACAGGAGATTCAGGGGTTGGATTCGAAAATACATGAAACCGTTGATACGATCAATCAATTGAAAACGAATCGAGAGTTCTTCTTGAGCTTTGCAAAGGATCCACAAAATTTCATTCAACGTTGGATCGTTAGCCAAACGAGAGATTTAAAGGTAAGTCGGTGATTATCAATTTTATAACGTTTTTTTATTCAAATTCTTTTAACCGCAGACAATGACCGATGTGGCTGGTAACCCAGAAGAGGAACGTCGGGCCGAATTTTACTATCAACCGTGGACCCAAGAGGCGGTGTCCAGATATTTCTTTACAAAAGTTAATCAAAAACGTGCCGAATTGGAACAAGCGCTTGGCATACGAAATTATTAATAGTCTGCCGATTTGTTGGTTTCTCTCTGAAACATCGTTTATTGAAGGGAACAAAAAAGAAAATATAAAAATGAATGAAAAATAATCAATAATTCGAATTTATCGCACGATTATTAAATAATGGTTTTGGATTGCTCTCCGATGGCCCATCAACGCCATAACTAATATTACTATTAAATTGTGATGGACGTTTTATTGGCGATACCGATGACTTCGCCGATAGTTCACCATCGGACGTCCCATTCGAATGTTGTGAATTCGGTGGATACAATTGATTCGATTTCACTACATCATCCCATACCGATTCGTCTTGACGATTCCGTTGTTGTTGTTGGTTTGTTTGATTGTTATTTTGAATGTTTCGATTCGAATCGTACGGATCGTGATGTAATCTGAATCGGATGGGAAAATAATGAAATATTTTTTCTGTGGACAAAATCCAACTATTTCTTACGCTTGAATTCTCGGTACAAGTTGGCCATCGTTCATTGAAAAACCTCGACGGCTTAACTCTTCACCAGGCACTATTTGTGGATTTGTGTACTCATAGTTGTTTTCACCATTTCTGATCAAGTAAATATTTTATTAGAAATTTCTTTTTTATTAAGACAACAACCTTACATTTTATTTTTCTTTAACCGACGCTTTAAACTGCTTATTTGACAACATAATATTATCAATGAAAGTAATAAGATTATGCTCACTGCTCCAAATACAGCAGCGATTATATAAATCTGATCTTGAATATCAATATCGATCATTTTTTCCCCGGAAGAAAATTACAGCACAACCGGAAATCCAATTAAAAAAAAATATTAAATCAAAGACCAAATTTTCCTCAACTATTAATCATCCGCCTTTCTTATCTTAACTAATTTTCGTACAACTTCACTAATGACTAGTCTCTTACAAGCGGCCTATTATATTATTCACCTCAAAATTGAACCAATTCAAATGAAAATGTACTGTATTATCAGTAAAATTATCAGAAAGTATAAATAATATACGAAAGATAAAGATAAAGGCAATATATTGAACAATGAAACTTAATGAGTGAAGCGAAAAGGTGTGCGATTAGGAATGTTGTTTATTTGGAAGCTTAAATTCGTTGCTTAATTTATTATCATTTATTTAAGTTTTGATAATATTTTAGATGGGTTATTAAGTCATTTTTTAAGGCGCAACGAATTGTATGTTTTGATTTAAAGGTTGTTAAGGTTTCATGATGGGCTATAAGAACGACTTGTTCACTTGTTTGTCCAGATACTCTTGCTTGAGGGATCTACAATTCGATCCATGTCGATATTTTGTCAGAAGTTTTTACGCTATTTAATTACGAAATTGCTGGGGTAAATTTACATGGTAAATTAAATACTAATACTCATTTTAAGTGACTTCATTTAACCACCTAGAATCATTTTTAAATGATTTATCGGACCAATAACTACGATTATTGTTGATAAAATCTATGATTTTTGGCATGAATTTAAATTCAATTTAAAACTACAATTAAGAGCCTAACATTTTCCACAGGCATGCCTCAGATAGACCTAAAATGATTGGCAATAAGTTGGGCATGCCCGTTCTCATGATTATTTTTAGAAAATAATTTTTATTTCCAGTCGTTTGAACCTTAATAATGATGCTCATTATGGTTTATTGGGAACCTAATCCAATTACAATCTAGTCACTAAGAGACTAATAAGCAATTCTTAAGCTAATGCTTATGCTAATAAACCTTAAACACATCTGTGTAGTAGATTTAGGAACAATACTAAACTCGGTGGCGTGCAGTCTAATGCGCAGATGGCGCAGAGCACACCTGAAATATCGATAAAATCGTAATCAATTTTTATTTCTACAAAAATTTTAAAATCTACTTTCTATCGCAATAATTTAACGTCATTGAAATTTAAAATTGTTTGAAAAGAGGTTTAAGAAACTTCTAAAAGCTTACTGAAAGCTTTTCTGTCAAATATTATTTTATTCATTATCAAATCTCCAGGGCTGGGAGTATGATCGAGTCGTGTCGAGTCGAGTCGATAAAAACACATAGTAAAAAAACTGCGCAGATGAAA
>JANTOP010015084.1:0-14279 GCA_027564815.1 Symmerus nobilis | reverse complement strand
GGGGGGGGGGGGGGGTTCAAACCCCAGTAAACCCCTTCCTGGCTACGGCCTTGCTGATATACAATGTCTCGATTTTCAAGACAAACTTTTCAACTTTTAAAAACTTACTGATTTGTATTCAAATTTCAAAATTATTTTCAATTTTTTATTTTTATAAAATTTCCTACCATGGGTTATACGCTAAATATGTCATCAGTCTCGTCCATAATTGTGGTGGTCAGATTGACGTAAGACTTATCGTATAATGTAATGGATTTGAACTGCATTGGCAGATTTTTAAGACGGAGGTTACACAATCAGTTTGCCATCAGTTCAGTTCATAATTTTGGTTAGATTGACGTTAAATTGATCGTGTAAAGCATTGAGTGATAGAGTGATGAACCAGATTGATGGATTTTTAAATATGTACTTTAATAATTTTCATCAGCTTGGTACATTACAGGGTTTCTGAAAACTCGGGTTTTCAGAGCTCGGTGACTCCGAGTCCAAATTTTTGAAGACTCACCCAGTCCGAGTCGAGTTCGAATCTAAATGAAAAAATAAATATTTATTATCACACCTTGGGGTAAATATTTTACTATAGTTTTTTTTAAAAAAATAATTGTTAAATCCTTATTTGGAATCAAGTCCATTTGGCTGCTAGTCTCAATCTAATTGAATCGTGCAAAAATTTGCAAAATCGTATAGGTTATTTCATTTCAAATAGAAATAGAATTCTCAGTAGGAACTGCGTTGTACAGATCTTCAACATTACTTGCTCGTTTTTCAGTATTTCTGAATAGCAAAATCTTGTTACAGTTTGCTATAACTTTGGGATGTTCTTTTAAAGGTTATTCCACATTTTTTTAATATTAAATCTAACTCTTCCTCTCAGTGGCGTGCAGTCTAATGCGCAGAAGGCGCAGATCACACCCAAAATTAGTTTATTAGATAACTGTGTCAATCACCAAGCTTTGGACAAAGCTTTTAATTAAAATATAATATTATTTTATTCACTACCGAATCTATTTTGTTTCCCGATAAATAAATTTAAATGAAATCGGAAACTTTTGTTAAAAAGCTTTGTGGAAAATTAAAATTTCTGCGGCAACTTTAATGAATGGAATTAAATTGAAAGCAAATTATCATGAAGGCATATACATTATCCTTTTCTATCCGTTCTTGAAAAATTAAGCTATTGAAATTGAAGTATAAATATTGCTTTCGAGCTTTCGAGATTTTTGAAGCATGTTTTTTTGGGGAAAATTTGAAATTTCATGAAAGGACCGATATCTAGATAGAAAAGAGATTTTAAATCGTAAAAAATTGAGTTCTAAACTTAAAGCTTTCTTTGAGCATACAGTGGATCGAGAAATAAACGAAAATCTCATATTTTATCTAAATTTAATGAATAAAAAAAAATTAGATTCCAAATTATATAAAATGACATTTTAATTGTAAGCTTTAAATAAGCTCACGAGATTTTTAAAGGTTCAATTTGGGTAAAGTTGAAATTTCGTAAATGAGCTGTTATCTGGATGAAAAATAGATTTTTAAACGTGAACAATTAAGTTCGAAACTTAGAGCTTTCGTTGAGCTTTTAATAGTATGGATAAGCTTTCTGCGGAAATTTCATATTTAATTTAAATTTAATTAATGGGATAAAAGGTCGATTCGCATTTATTCAAAAAGGCATTTTAATTTTAAGCTATCAAAGAGCTCTCGAGATTTCTTGATTTAATTTGGTTAAAGGATCGTTATCTGTAGTAAAAATAGATTTTTTTACGAAAAAAATATGGATGGGGTAATAAAGCTTTCTGGGAGCTTTTAAGTTTTTACGGAGCTTTTGCAAGTAAAGTTTAATTTTCATATTTTTGTATTTTTTCTCAACTAATTTATAAACTTCCGGCGTCATTAAATTTTTTGGATCCGAAGAAAATAATCTGGGAAATTCGGATCAAATGTCGCGATGTCCGATTTTCACATTTCTCGGTATCAGCCTTTACGAATAATTTTTTAAATTTTACCTAACTGTCAAAGCAACTTTCTGCGTATATTTACATTTTTTCCGCCCTAGGAATATATAAAATTCTACACACTTTATGGACATGTTGACCACACGCCACTAATTCCTCTATTGCCAATACTTTTCGATTTTCAACTATTATTTGTTCTTGCAAAATTCCTTAAAATAATTGTGCTGCTAAATCTAAAACCTGTTTAGGTAATGATTTCGTGACCAAATTGATGGACTTAACTGATGGCAAACTGATCGTGTAACCTCCCGTCTAAATATTCTAATAAATTTTGTTAGTCTGGTTTGGTCCGCCTAAATTCATTCATAGTTTAGGTATTTTAATTGCACCTCCTCCACTGGAAATTTGTAAAAGTATCAACCTTAGTTGAATGGTCTGAATGAGTTTTCCTTAGTAAATTAAGAATTTTCAAATTAACAGATTCTCGTTAGGTTACGAGACTCCCAATCTATTGGCCACTTTGAATTTTAGAATATACAAGAATTGGCCAATTAAACCTTAGTCGTAGTACTAAGTCGTTAAGTATAAAATTCTCTTAAATTTATAATTTTTACAATTTTACACAGTTTATTAAAAAATCTTATTCATGTAACAAAATATTCAATTATATTTTACATAAAAATTTGTAAATTAAGTTCTTCAAGTATACATTTTCATTTTTATATTATTATTTTAAGCTCATATAAATTTAATAAGGCACCTGCATCTCGAATAAATTTCTATTTCTGTTCCGAACATAAATATTCTCTTAAAATTAAAGAAAAACTATTCATAATTAAGTTTTGTAAACTACGTTTACGGAAATTAAAGCTACCCCCTCTGTTCGCTTCATTATTACTTCCATTACGATTCCTTTGCGCTACAAACGTGAATGTGTCGTAGCAAGGAAGATTTGTGTCTGTATATCCGGTGACAATAGTCACATATCATCAGTAGAGCTTTATGAATCTCCAAATGTCTCAATAAATGAGCTTTTCCTTTCTGTACAGATGGACAAAATGGGCACGGAAACCTTTTCCGGACAAACGGATGTTTCGGATGATGATCGACGTAATGTTGATAGTGTGACCGTTCGTCCAGTAAACAAATATCACACAAATCACAGAAATATTTCGTGCCCGTATATTGATGATTAGCATCCATATGATCGCTTAAGACGCATTCCAATCCAAATTTTAATTTACAAATTCGACATTTAAACGGTAAATTTTGTCGGTCCTTCAACGGATGCTCTTGTTTGATGTGTTTAGATTTACGTATTCGATGTGTAAATCGTTTTCCGCATATTTCACAAGGATGTCTGGACTTGCCGGTATGCAAACCGATGTGATTGTATAAATTTTCTTTACGAGGAAATTGTTCGGCACAGTACGTGCACTTAAATGGTTTCGTATCAACATGATTCTTAACGTGACGAGTTAGGAAATTTTTCCGATAGAATTCTTTACCACAATAGGAGCATTTATAGAATTTGGTGACTCGTTTCGGTATGTATTCATGTAACCGAAATGGTTTTAAATCTGTAGACGTTGTTATCACACCGTCTCCGTCTCCGTAATCGTCAATAATTAGTTCATCCTTTATAATTATGTCTGGAAAGTTTACGATATTTTCAAGCATTTTTTTAAGCAATATTTCAAAGCAAACATTTAAAAATTTATTATTAAATTTGAAAAATGATAAGAAATTAAAAATTAATAATCAAACAACAAAATTGGTAACTTTTTATTAGAATCAAATGTCAATTGAACAAAGTTAGAAATCTAGTACGTTATTTGTGGGTGCTTACACGTGAACGATGGGACCCGCTTAATGTTTCTTAAATTTCTAGGTTTGTCAAAAAAAATTGGTTTGTAATGTAAACTGAATATAACATAAATTGATATAACAAATTAATTATAATTTCATAATTTGAGGTAGGAGTAATGCTTCGAACTTCTGTAAAAATCCTAATATGCTTGTTAATAAAGTTTAAACATTTCTATATTGTCAAAGACAATATTAATTGAATGGGGAGTAAAGGAGGTGGAAAGGAAAACTAACTCGAGGAAGAATTTTGATAAAAATAACCGAATCGATTAAATTTTAGTTGTTAACCAAAAAAACCTTCGTAGAGCCTTAATGCAACCTTAGTAGAGTTGAGAAATATTGAAATATTGAGTTATTAGTAAACTTTTGAAAATGTCCAGTTAAATATTTGAAAAAATCAGAATAACACGTTATAACAATGTAAAAATCTGATATAAATACACATGATAATAAATTAAAATTATTCAAACCAATGTAACTCATCAATAAATCAAATAATTACCGAGAAGTACATTAGAAAAAGACGTCCGTCAAATCCATAGAGTTATTACATAACAAACCAAAAATTTATCATTTTGTGCCTAGAATGGCGGTGTTTAGAAGCAAAACTGTAGAAAAAAGCATTAACAGTTACATGAACAATTGATTCATGTTACTTATTCATTATTTCTGCGCTACTGGACAAGTATATTTCAGTTCCCCTCTTTATTTGTTGTCTTTTTTTCAACGCGGATTTTATTTCTTATATTGAGCAAATAAATTATGTGGAATAAAAGCAGTTATATAAAGTTAGAGTGAGTAACTAAGACATTAGTATGCAATGTATATGAAAAGTCTGGTCAAGTCAAACGTCGACAGAAAAATCCAAGCGGAACTCAACCGAAAGAAACTTACTGTCCCTACTAATATGGTTAACATTAGGATGTAGTTAGGGAGCCAGTACGCTAAAGTTGATAGCATTAGATCTAGAGCTTGCATTAGTTTCAGTATTAATATTCTAGCTCAACTACAAGTGGAGTTTCGAATTTTCAGAAATACCAGTCGGTGGCGGTTTGGACTCTATCTTTTGAGTCGTTGTGCGCAACTATAAATGAATATAAATGCGAAGGAAAAACATTCAAATCGCTAACGAACTGCGATGGCATGTTTCTATATTTTTAACGTTTTGTCGTATATGGGTAAGCTGGTGAATATTTTGGTTTATATTTGTCGTTTCACCGGCGCATCAGCCGATCAACCGATGAAGCTAATATCGAAACTTTAACACTATAACTATTAGTATTAAGTGAATTGTCATGTCGTTAGTTTAACTATCGATCGCACTTTTTACGACAGAATTTTTCCAACAAGTTCGTCTATGATTAACTAACTACAAGAAAAAAACAAGTAAGTACATAGAATAGAAATTATTATATTTTTAATTATAAGCTACAAATGGGGCATGAATGAAATGAAATATTGTATTCCTGAAATACCAAAAGTTCGAAGCATTTAGAAAAATATGAACATTGACGAGAAAACTAAGAGCCATACCACAGCAATAAATGCTTACATTGCTGCTTCTTCTGGCAAATCATTAGGCAATTACATTAATGATTCTGTAAATAAGGCAAGAAAGATGAATAGATTTATTCTATCGAAAATCATTGATAAAATATTGACTTTGGCTAAACAAAACTTTGCATTTGGTGGACATCGAATTTAATTCAACAAAACTTGCGATGGCGATAATAGTAAGAACGCCAAACCCGGAAATATCTTAGCTATTCCTCAGCTCCTTAAGAAGGTTCGTAAACGGAAGGATTTGTTCATTATTAGAACTTGAAAAAAGAAAAATAGAGATATACGATGGAATAGTAAGCATGACGCACTTATATTAATATTTCACCAAGATACTACAAGCAATTCCGACGAATGCGATATTTCTGTTTGGAGGAACTTCTTATTCATTACGTGAGATTCAATAACGAAATTGATTTTGCTGCTAGATCTGAAACACAAAATTTATTTTTTTTAAAAATGGTCAAAATTCGAGAACATAATGACAGTCTTCTATATATAATATTTAAAATCTTTTAAATGCATTTCTCCAACATCAAGAGATTTACACACTAAAGGTCTTGACTATTTAGCGGCATGGAACCAAATATTTCATCCATGGATCCAAATATCACTAAAAGAAAAGACAGTTTTAATCAGGTTTATTTTTTAACAAGGAAATTTCCTGAAGTTGCTCAAGACAAACTTTTTGAAGTTGATAATATTGATATCGATATTGACAAATTATTTACTGCAAGTCAACAACCTGAAAGTTTGTATAGAATTAACGCTTATCGAGTTATACTTGACACACTTTAACAGGCGATTGATGACAGACATTAAAAACATTAAAATTTTTATCAAGCATTGAGCTTTTTGATCCAAATATATTTATCGACATTCAAAATAAAACTTTAAATCTAAAGGATAAGTGTGATAAACAAAATTTAATGGAATTTTAGGCTTTATGCAATCTTGAAGCATATTAATTATCATGGTCAGAACCACTGGTGTAGATAGCTTTTTGTGATGGGAGGGGATTTGCCTAAGTAATCAGTTTCATAAGCTGTTTTATATTTTATTCTAGGATATATTTACAGGACGTTAGACAAACAAATACTCACACACGTACACACCTACATCTTTTTATATGCTGCTTTACCTTCAGACATCGCTCCGCATCTAATAATACAGTACATATTAATAATAATACAATAATAATACGCTCTGGGGTTATATGACAACATCAGCGATTAGAAAAACTTCAATACGTCATGAAAAAATTAACTCCGGCACTTATATTTCAATGCTATATTCAACCCTGTCGCCATCTATTGAGAAACTATTTGGAAATCAGCAAAGTCTGACAATTTACTATCAACATGAAAATTCCCCAAGTCATACAGCTCGAGTGTCGCTCCGTTGGTAAAGTGAAAATGGAATTCAGGTGTTACCATGGCCGGCACAGAGTACTGATCTAAACCCCATTGAGCATTTGTGGGTAATGTTGAAAAACAATATAAGGAAGAGGAATCATTATATTGCTTCAGAATTCAGAGAATTGCTTCATAAGAATGGGAAAAATTACCACCATCAATTTGTGAGCAATTCGTGAAATTCGTTATATCGGCATTCGTTATACTGAACCTCCACAGAAAAAGAACAGCCAAAGGAATGTTTGACTATGAAACTCCTAATGAGATAGTTGAAGACCCCAGAAGAAATTTTAAAATTAATTTTTCTTCGTGATACTAGACACGACTTTAACATCTCTCACTGAAAAATTTGATATGTTAAAAGACCACCATTTTAAATTTGATAAAATCGTAAATATAAATAAAGTAAAGGAATGTGATGAAGATGAAATATTGGAACATTACCCAAGCAGCAATTTGACGTTGAAAATCAGTAAACTGACGGTTAAACAACTATTGTATTTAACTTAAGTAACTGGAATTTGTAACTACTACGTCGTATTAGCATCTTCAGTAACGAGCAATGCACGTGTTTGCCCGGGTTAGTGAACGCAAGTATTAAAAATATGGCCCGTCTAAGGTATTTAAAGGGTGTCTAATAGGTTAAGCCACTTTTATATATTTAGCGCAAGTGTAAAATGTAAAGACCGTCGAGGTAATTAAACGGTATCTGATAGGTTAAGACACTTTCATTACGTTCATTACGTTACGAAGACGTGGCAGCAATATAAACCTAAATTACCACTGCATATAAAAATATTCTTACATAGATAGCAGATTTGCGTAATCTATTTTAGTGCGATCACTAATACGTTAAGTACTGCAATTTTCCGTCGCAGAGGAGTAATTCAGATGACGGTCGTCTAAAATTCGTAATTTAATTACTTAGGTGTTTTCAATGCTACTTGTATTTTAATTGAATATTAAAATGAATTGATACGTCCAAAGAAAATGAACGTGACATATTGATGGAATTGCTCTTTGTGATGAGTTGCAAGCTTTAAAATATTTCACGCATGAAGATATGAACTCAATCGATCGATTCGTTTTCAAATATAACAGTAGTTTTACGAATTTATTTAACTCTTCCTATCTCAGTAGCAACTGGAGAAAGGAGCTTCTCGAAATTGAAAATTATAAAGAATTATTTAAGATCTACAATGTCTCAATAACGTCAATCAAATCTGGCAACAATCTCAATTGAAAACGATATTATGGAGAGTTTAAATATAAATCAATTATACTTCAAACTTTTGTTACAATTAAAGCCAGAAAATTAAGTAAATAATGGTTATTTATTACCTGATGTAAATAAATATCCAATAATAACATTGTCTAATAATGTAAAAATCTATAACTCTTGTTAGAATGTGAATAAAAATTGAAATTACTAATATACTGTACATTCCTTAATAATAAAACTTTATCTCTTAAAAATTGAAATTTCTTTTTTTTTTAAAGCAGTGTGAAAATCAAGGGGGAGGGGGGGGCGCAAGATAACTTTTCTGCACACGGGTTCTAAGTACTCTAGCGGCGGCACTCTGGTCGTTAGGATTTTCTTGCCCCTCCTCTTCCATGAAATTGACTAGCTATGGACTTGATATTGACAACAACTGAGATCCATTGTAATTTTTATTCCATGATTTCCTTATTTTGTTAATGATATTTATTTAATTTATTTTTAATGCGTGAATATGCATTATGGATCATTTCTTGACCCACCTCGATATTTTGCAAATTAAAAACTTGGTGCAATTTAAAAATAAATAATATTTCTGTGCAACTTGGTCCCTTTTATTTTCTATAAATCTGTGCCAAATGGTTAAACGAAATTAACTATCCGTTTAGAGATGTCTCCCTCCAATTTAACAAAATTTTCAATGGATGCGTCGGTACTTTACCGTGGTAGCTCAAATTATTTCAGAGCCACTGGTATCGACTAGATTCACAACAATAGTTGACATTCAATCAAAAGCATCTGTTTGTTGTAGTTTTTTTTCGTCCCGAAAGGTTTTCTTTTATTTTAGAAATCGTTAGGAGATTGATTAATCAAGCAGAGAAATTTCCTTTGCTGCAAATGTTTGTTGTTCGGGAAAATATTGCACCATTTTCACCCATAAATCATTTAAAAATTGATAATTTGAATAGTTCAGTGTTTAAATTGATTCGAAATTAGAAAATAAATCAATAAAAATCAATGGAAATGTTGGAAACAAAACCACCAATTATCGGGTACGAGAATTCAACAACAGTAAAAAGTGAATTAATTACAAAAGGGGATGGGGAGGACATATTGAAATCTACACCACTCCTTCAACAGCCACCACCATCGTTACCAACACCACCAGTGGAACAAAATTACATTCACCGATCACCTATTTTGATTACCTGGGACGATACGAATTTGACGGGGGGTGAATTTGGCTTTTCGATAAAAAACCGCGGGGATGAGACGTCGAAATCAACACCACCAACAGTATCGACATCGATTACATCACCGCCCACACCGATTTTAAAGGGCTGCCCAAATGGACAACGAACTATGAAAAGTGTTACATTTTCGCCATTGAAACCGGAATATATTGATGATGATTTTCCCGATGAATCTCAAGTGGAAATAAATGGAAATGGTGTGGTGAACGGTCAAGATTCGGATTGGTTGGAGGGGAAATTATCGAATCCTGGATTGAATGGTCAATTGGGAACCGAACTTCCATTAAATTCGGATTCTATATCCACGCCAACTAACGGAATAGGTACCGAACCACAAGAAAATCGTTCGATATATTGGTTGGAATCGAAAATATCAAATTCTGATTTCACTGGTGATAAGGCGACGTATGCGAGAGTGCCCGGAATGAAACCAGAACATGGAATCGAACCCCAAACTAAACCGGATGTAAAACCTGGTCAACGTACGCCCAAAGTTCACACATGTCCATGGTGTAGTCGAGATTTCTATCGAAAAGATCATTTAACGCGACACGTTCTGCGTCATACGGGTGAGAAACCGTATCGTTGCATTGAATGTAATGATTGTTTTACGCGAGCCGAAAACCTTAAACGGCACATGGCTCTCCATACGGGAATCTCAAAATTTCCGTGCGAAATATGTGGGAAAGGGTTTACGCAACGATTTCGAAAAGTCGCCCACATCACGAACGACCACACCGTTGAGGAACAACAAAATTTACCGTTTGAATGTCATATTTGCTTGGGGAAGTTTGCGACCGGTGATTTGTTAGAGGATCACATCGAACAACTACACAACGACCAGGATTTTCGATGTTCACCATGTAATATGAATTTTCCCGATGAACTAACGCATAATCTTCACATCGTCAACGTTCATCCCATCCATTCCATCGAACATTCAATATTTGCGATGGGTGACGAACCGAAAGTTGGTTCGGCGGCTGTCGATCCCATCGCCCATCACCATGCAATGAAATTCTTCGGTTGCGAACAATGTCCGAAGGTGTTCACGCGTAAGGACCATTTAAATCGACACATGATCGTTCATTCGAATATAAAACCGTTTCACTGTGAATTTTGTGGCCGGGAATTCGGCCGCAAGGACAATAAAATGAAGCATGTAAAATCTTGTGTCCGTAATCCGGATCGGCTGCTATCCGGTCGGATGGCAAATGGACTGAAACTACCTCAGATGTTAGTCGGACGGACAATAAATTCAGATGATCCGCTGTACATGGATCAGGATGTGAACGTTGAACCAACGGATGATTCAATTGAATTGGAACCCGATTCACCGGATCGTTCACCGAATAACCACCAATCGATTAAAACGGAATGCGAAGATGAATTCGATGATTATCAGTATGATGTGAAACCGATAATAGATGAAAGCAGATCGGACGATGATAATTTTTCGTTTGATTTAAAACCGATTATTCGACATTTTGGTGGCGTTCCGACGAAGGAGTACACATGTCCCGTTTGTGATAAAATTTTCATTCGGATCAGCGCTATGAAGCGTCACATGGTGTCACATTCCGAAGAACGGAAATTTATGTGTGATTTATGTTCGATTGCATTTAAGCGTCGCGATCACGCCCTCAAACATATGCTTGTGCATCGACCAAAAATGGGAACGTACGATTGTGATCGGTGTACGATCAATTTCGATGAGGAATGGCTGCAGATGGCTCATTATAAGACCGTACACGTTATCGATTTGACGAAATTTGTTAAAACAGAGTGAAGGGAATCCTACATTCGATCTCCCAATTGGAATTGTTTGATCTCGACAATGGATTTATTTGTTTAATCCGTCAATCTAATCTTTAATTTTAAGTTATTAATATTCATTTAAGCGGGAAAAAGGGGAGTAAGGACTAGTACTATTTGTCTTGTCCTCTTCTAATTTTATTTTAGCTAAATAATACGCCATACTGTGAGAATTTAATGTATTTTTATTAAATGGGAAATTATTGATTTTAGTATCAGGAGGGATTGTCCCCCAGACCGATATTGTAATAAAGTTCTTACGGGAAGGGGGTGAGGTTGAAATGACGATGAGAAAATAATGATGAAACAGAGCATGTGTAGAAGTGTCATTGGAAGGGGTGAATGGGGTGGTTTTCGAATAGGGCAATCCCTTTTGAATTATTTTTAAAAAGAAAATTGTTTGATGAGAAATATATATAATGTAAAGTAATTAGAAAATTGATTTTTTTTCATATGTAAGTAACCCCTTTCCCCACCCCCTTCATCACCTCCCCCTCCTTACCAACTATTTCCAGCATATTTTTCACCCCCTTGTATAATCGTTGCTGGGGCGATTCGCGTATGCGCAATTTCGACTGTACTACACACCCATCCATAAAATCTATTCTTGTGTAGCCTTCTGTTCTGTTCGTCAACCCTCCACCCCCGACCCCTTTTCATTGAAACGATGTTATAATTTTGGTAGTCTATTCGTTGTGTTTAAAACTTATAACAAAATTACTCACCCCCTGTTGGTTTTATTCTACGGGGAATATCCCCCTGCTTTTATCTAAATGATTTTTTTTCACAATAAAGGTCGTTTGTTTTGGCCCTTTGAAAATAGTGAAGCAGCATTGGTAAACATAAATAATGAGAACAGAAATATTTTTGTTGGTAAAAGCAGATGGAAATTGAATAAATAGGGTTGCTGCCCTTATACGCAAATACGAACTTTAAAATCTATAATCAATGTGAATTTTAGCATTAAATTTAAATATTTAGGTCATAGATATTCTCTAGGATAGGAAAACATATTATAGTCTTTCCCGATTATCTTAAAGATATGTATGCGTATCAGGGCCGCGTCCTCCATACAACAGTTTAGGCCCGGGCCTAGGGTCAGTAAATTCTTGGGCCCGAAATATGATTTTATTAATCCAAACTTTGATTTTATCTTTTGGTATCCCAATACGAACAATTATTATACGAATTATGTCCAAACCCAAAGCTTTCTTCGAGCTTTTAAACTTTTATGGAGCTTTCGTAGGAAAATTTCATATTTGACGGAAATTTAATTATACGGATTAAAATTATATTTCAAAATATATAAAAATTTCTTCACAACTTGAAGCTCGTAAGTTTAATTTGAACTTTTGTCGGAATATTTTGAGTTACGATATAGTTCATTTATTTGAATAGAAAATAGGTGTCAATTAAATTATGAATTTTAAAACTTTTGCCAAATCGTATTTACCCTAACTGTCTAAAACCATTTTTAAATAGTAAATCTACTCCAGAATTATGAATTTAGTTGATGAAAGGACAACTTTTGAAATTTTCGATTTTTCGCAAAAATCATCTGTTCCTTTTATTGTTCATTTTGCAAAACTGCTCCTAGGATCACATATACCTAAGATCAACCCAGAATGATTACAAATAATTTGGGCAAGCTTTTCTTATGAATATTTTGAGAAACAAATTTTTATTTGTAGCCGATTCCAAATTAATGACAAGGTTTGCAAAAGCTATTAGGAAGACAGGTACTTCTGCACCTAGGCTCCTGAAATTTGACCCAGATATTCTAGAAGAAGGATGTACCATTCAATCCATATACCGTTGGTGACTTTTTGTTTAAGAAGTTTTCGATACATTTAATTTAGAAATTGATGGCGGAAATGTACGTACATAGGAATTTTAATATTTTTGACAAATCATAATTACCCTAACTTAATTACCCTAACTGCTTAAAACCATTTTTAAATAGTAAATCTAGGCCAGAACTATGAATTTAGTTGATAAAAAGACAACTTTTGAAATTGTCGATTTTACACAAAAATCATCTCTGCAGATGTTAATTATATTCCGAGGTTCAGAACAGAAGTTCCGGATTTCATGTGCATTAAATAAATTGGTTTGGAAATGAATACTTATTGAGGGCCCGGCGACTCAAATCGGGCCTATCGCTCGTGAATAAATATGCGTATAATCTATTTTAGGAAGCCGGCGTTAAGCTATTCACGGGCCCTATGGTCCAATTTGCATCTCCGCGCTCTCTAGTATTTTGTTTATGAATATTAGAATTCCCGAATTAAACAGTTCCTGTTTAAAATTTTTCTAACATTAAGAACTCAAATTCAAATAAGGTCCCGAAACTAAAAAAAACGTATTTTTGGCAAACATAGATTTTATTCTTCATAAAAGTTTCCTTCTAAGGCGATACTTATTCCAGCAGTCATCTAATATTTAGATACCTTTCGTATAGTTCGATTGTGTCAAGTGAGTGATTTCAGTAGTCTCCTTCCCTAGAGGCATCTCTTCAAATATGAAGAAAAGTTATGGTCGCTGGGGGCCAGATCTAGAGAGTAGGTTAGGTGGGAAAGCGATTTATAGCCCAATAGGTCCATTTGCACCATTGATTTTATTTTATCAATTGTAAGAGGATGCGGCCCATCGCGCACATAGCTTTTTCATATGCAAATATTCATGCAAAATATGCCTCACGCATTCTGTTGATATTTGTACGATGCCAGCCATCGCTCTCAATCGTTCGTTTCTAAATCTAATTTTGATCCGAATAGTTAAATTTTAATCAAATGTCAAATTTACCATCAAAAGCTCACAAAAGCTTGAAAGCTCAAAAATGCTTTGGGTTTGGGACATCATTTTATTCATATTAACATCTATTTCCATCGAAATAATTAAACTACGTGTTTAATTACAAAATGTTCCAACAAACGCTCCACGTAAACTTGCGAGCTCAGCGAAATCTTAAGTTTTGAACACAATTTTATACATTTTGAATTATAATATTAGTTTAAATCAAAATCAACGATAATCAAATCGTGAAGTATTTTACAAAAGCTCCGCCAAAGCTTAGAAGCCGTATTGAAGTCGGTTGCATTAAAAAACATTCATTTCATCAATGAGAATAGAAACAAAAAGAAGAGAACCAAACGTAGTGTATTTTTATTTCTGAGTAAAATAATTCGGATCC
>JANTOP010015073.1:0-14280 GCA_027564815.1 Symmerus nobilis | reverse complement strand
TTGATTGATTATTCTATTCTATACAAATAGCAGTTACTGTCATCGTGTAAACAGCCGAGTCAAGTGCAGCAACTGACAATTTTGTTTCATGGTTTCATGCGAGTTAAGAAGCCAGTAACTGTCTACTGGCATGCCAGTTGCTCGCACTGCGTAAACCAGCCATTAGTATAATGAAGTAAAAAAAATCCATCAACAATTACAATATCGATTTCGGAAGGTAACGTACTGTCATTTCGCAAATGCTTTATTAACGCAGATTTTTGCGACTTACAAATTGTGCCATCTAAATGGCACAATGACGTGGGCAATCCCCACATGGGAAAATCCCCAACATTCGACCGAATAGATCTCGTTGCATGCGAACTTCTTGAACTTTATTATTTATCGTTAATTTTAGTTTATAGGGTTCGGGTAGAAATGAAAAGAGTTCGGCTACCTTAAGCCTATTTTATTTACATTTAATAATTACATTTGAGTAAGTATAAAATTAATACGAGTATAAATTATTCTAGAATAAAAACAATAAGTATAATATGACTGATCGCAATGCGATCGATGTCTTCTGACCGGCCGTTGTATTCTTACTACTGTCGACTTCTTCATCGTTCCGATATCGGTGGGAATTATAATACCTATGTGTATTATAATTCCGCTGACGCGTGTATTATGATAATTTATAATTACAATACATAGCGGATGTCGTCTGGGTGGTTGGGTGGCGTGATTGCAAAACTGCTGACACTACCTGAATTTGCAACTTCAGGTGTGCCAGTTCGCGATACAAAATAAAGGATGTAGGGTTGCCACAAGTTTTTTATTGCAGCTCGCAAAATTTAAAATTTTATTTTGTTTTATTACCGTTTCGAATCTACCGAAATCTTGTGATCATTCAGAAATAAATTTTTCTTGCTGTTCTTGTCCATTTTTTTCAACATTTAAAAGAAATTCAGCCACGGGCTCGGGTGCGCAGCGACCTGTTTTGATACTATACAAGAAATTGTAATCCATTACCGGGCAATAGAAAGGATTTATATTTCTTTTGAGAACATCGATAAATGAAGCTAAATTTGTGGAATCTTTCATAATCCGTACGAGAAGTTGTCAGTGCGCTTATGTTTTTTTTTCAAATATAGAGTTTTACATTTATTGTGGTAATAAATTGAATGATTTATTGTGTGTGTGTGTAATGTGATCAAATATGCTATTATCAAGGTCAATGACAAAATATCAAGAGGTCAATTCTTTAGTAGCCTTGGAGAGTCAAAGTCTTCCACGATGAAGTCCAAGAAAAAGGATACGGGAATGGGGAACGCAGAATATATAGAAACAAAAGAATCTCAATCTTCTCTGAGAGCCAGGCATTGCAGGAACTAGAGTCCGACCAGATCGACTAGAAAATGGTAAATAACAGCCTCAAAGTTCAAGATGACTTAAGTCAGTTCAATAAGGTTAAACTGATCTGGGTTCTGGGACATACAGATATTAAAGGCAACGAAAAGGCTGATGTCCTGACCAAGAGAGGAGCGGAATCAATAGTCCATGCGCCGGAGACATTCCGTGAAATATACAAATCTACAGGAGGAGACCGATATCAGAATGGTCCCATTATAAGAAAAAATTGCACTGGTGAAAATCGCACAAACCCATGCGAAGACGTTCATTGTCACGTATTCGATTAAACGAGAGAACATCAAAATTTAAGTAGAAGCCAAATCAAGGATACGCTTGCTAACGTTCGGAAATTGTTCTCTGAGCAACTCTTAATTGTTTAGCCAATTGTTCTTGAGTTTGGATGATACCCGTCATCCAATAATGCTTGCAATACGTCGTCTTACAAATTTTAATTGGTCTGGACGATCAATGCCTTTTCATAACGAAATTAAAATGCTTAAACCAGCATTCACAACTATCTTGAGATGGGTCATGTTCATAAGCTTAGACAAGAATTCTATGCGCTGCAGCAGCACGTATTTTTCATAATAGGTACGTTCTTTAAAAATTCCCGAAGGAAAGTTCTATATGGGTTTCAATAATTTACATATAAAAAAAATATAACTTCTCTAGAAAAACTCTATATAAATAGGTGGGTTAACGTTGTATTCTTTTTATATGTAAATTATTGAAACCCATCTCATCGGGAATTTTTAAAGAACGTACCTAATGAAGTAATGAATTAACTTCCCGCAAATATTCTTTTTTTCGGCTCAGTTTAAGCTCAAAAATGTCTTTGATGTCAACACTTACAGAAAATTTCACATATGGCGTTTTGAAGCTTGTTGTCAGAACAGACTTGAGAAGCACCACATAAAAAGTGGTTGTTGTCAACGTATACGTATCTCCCTCCACCTATTGAAAAAATACGCATTTTTCAGAACTACACCTAATAATATTAACAAAATCAAAATTTTGATTATACATAAAATAAGAAACATTTTTACGTATAAGTTACGTAACGTAGTCAAGTTAATTTTTCCCTGTAATGATGATGAAAATCTTCAACCCAAGCTTCAACCACGTTCAACCGTCACGATTCGATGCAAAAAAAAACCTACCGATTTTGCCTTTGGGCAGCAGTTCACAGGTGGAAAACGCAACTCGATTTCCCTTGGCTTGTGTTCATACGGAGTCAATTTCCCTGTTTTTGCACTATACCCATGGCCTTGAGACGGTTTGAAACGCTTGTTGAGTCACTCCCAACGGTTTCAGCGAGCTCCTCTTGACTTTGGCATGAACCTTGGTCCAATAACGCCTCCAACTCAGCGTGCAAACAAATTAATACAGAAAAGCAACGCTTTCCGCAAAATGTGTTTTCTTGGCACAAAGGTTGACATGGTTAGAGCACTAATAAAGTATGTTATTCATACTTCAGCGAAATGACACATACTGATCCTTAGAGAGAAATGAGGCTAGTAATTTGATTAAATGCATATCCACGAAATTAAGGCCTATTCTGGAGTTTGGAAAATGAGCCAGTGCATATTTGTGTATATTTTTAGCAAACATATAACACACCTAAAGCTCTCCTTGTGAGTTTAAAAAATATCAATATCATGTATATCTAATGCGGTTTGCAACAACTGGACCAACCACCAATTAATGTTTAATGGAGTAGTGTTTGACTTTAATTTATTTTTATTTTAAAATCCTTATATATATAGTTACAATATTTGTGGCTAAACTTTAATTTTTGTATATTTTTAAATTTGATATTATTAAATAAAGTTATTATTTAATTATTATAATTGTATAACATACCATAATTTGCATGAAATAGAACGAAGTTTATATGGGTATGAAATCCCCATATGTTAATTACTAAAAATTGTATACAATTGGCAAATACAACATTTATTATGTGTACTACAGTTTGATGAGAATAAAAATTTAATTAAAATATTTCCCGAAAATTATTGAAAATTAGCTTCCGAATGAAATTACGAAAATCATTCGTTGATATTTAATATTAATAAGATACATTTTATATTTATAAAATTACATATATTATATAGCCGAAATAATTTATTTTAATTTGCATGAAATGTCCCCTTACCATGTCATCATACTATCATATTAGTAGAAGTTAAATAATTGTAATATTTCAATTTAAAGTTATGCTCAGAGAATTATTGCTGCCACCAATTCTGTTGCATATTATTTGACTGTTGATTTTGCATCCACTGCTGCTGTGCATTAAAGCCATTCCAATTACCTGTAAGATAAATCCATCTTTAAGTATGTCAAATTTTTTCGATTTAAAGCTCCGAACCTTAGTTTCATTTAAATTTTCTTGGGATTCCTAACACTATGCGCCACCATTTTTGTGTTCGAGGATGCCACTACTTTTTTATGTATTTTTATACCCACTGAACAAGAAAATAGCAATAGAAGAGTTATAGACATTTTGACATTTTTGATTAGAATTAATCACACATATTTGAAAATTTTTGTTGCGATTTTCGTGTTTAGCGTGTTAAAGTACATACATAAGAAAAGTATGGTGCCATACATAAAGACTCATTTAAGGCCATTAAAGGCCAGTCAAAAATAAATTTCCGTTGCCAATATGCACGAATTGTATCCTTTCTGAAGAAAGCAGAAAATATAACAAATGAAAGTGATATTGTAAATTCTCTAACTTATCCATCTATTTATCTATTGTAAATTTCAAAATATGAAAAGAATTTTCTTCAAAATATAAAGCAAATTTCCATAAAAATTTCACATGCATTGTTGAATTTAATGGTCATAGGAAAATAAATTTCTGATTGGTTGATGAACATAAATTTCTGATTGGCTCGTGGAATAGAGATAATGTTCAAATACCTTCTATAAGAATGACAGAATATAAATTCTAATTTGCCCAAGAATTTCTCTTCATATTTTGACTTTATAATAACAGGTATAATATTAGTATATTTCTGAGTGTCTAAATTTAGTTTTGCTAATTCCATGTAGAGCTGATATTGTTCGGAAACCAGTTAGCATAATTAACCAAATAGTGCTGATAACACCCCCATCTGTTTGAACTCATCTGTTATGAATATGAATATACTATACTTTAATACACAATCGGTTAGAACGCTCAGTAAACATTCATACATAAATTTAGGTTGTTTAATTTTTGTGCTCAGTAGTGTATTGTAAATTTAGTGAAAAGAAATAATTTTAGTATTGCCAAGGGTTTCCGAAATTAGCTCCAGCCACTACAGTTTTAATCTTATAATCTTTATATTTTAAGAAATGTACCTGCTATCACTTTCATTTAAAGTATTTTCCCTTTAGAAGGCATAGGGTATAGGATTCGCGTATTTGCAACGGATAGCTCAAAATTAACTGTTTTTAGCAAGAAAAAGAGCATTCTGACAATTTTATTAAAACATATTAAAATAAATGCAACGACATATTGAGCATTATACAATAAACTAGTACACGATCTGTAAATGATCTGATAACTGGTATATTGTACAAATTCATTGTACGTCTATTTGCTGTTCAAACTACAAAATCACACATGAATTCGCATATTGAACTAAACGTAGTTCAATATCATCGTTCAGTAACCTTAATAAAATAAAACTTCGTCCACATATCTATCTATCTTCATCATGAAAACTACCAATTAAATTTAAAATGAGGGACTTCTATACGATCGGTAAATCATTCGGTTTATAAGTAATTAAGTAATTCGGTCGATTTTTTAATTGGCGAATGAATAATCGGGATAAGTCTTTATGGAAATATTAGTTGTGAAGTATTTGAGATGTTCTGGTAAATGAACCGTTCGAGTACATAATATATTATTTTATAAAATAAGAATTATTAGCCATCTAAGAAATGATTATGGTATGAAATATATGATTTTAACTACAATTAATATTGTAGTTAAAATAATATATTTCAACGACATTTTTTAAAGGATAAAGGAAAGCAAATGTTGTTGCTGAAATATTGTAGTTATTGGAATACATACCTTGCTGTTGTTGTTGCCACATTGCTGCATCTGGAAACACATTTGGATTCCAATGTCCCTGATCGACATTACTATCTTCAAAATTCTACAATAACAATGTATATGTGCTTTAATAGATAACCTTGGATAATATTTGAAATTACATCTTACCTTATTATTTGCATCCGTGATTTTCGTTGGCACCCCGCGAGTATTGCTGTTCGCTCGATATCTATCGTCTGTAAGACGATTGTCGCGGTTGCCATCGCGAAAATCCCGCCCATTGCGACTTCCACCATGTGAGCGATCATCGCGTCTATCGCGATCATAATCTCTTCGACCTGGTGGAGGTCCGTCATATCCTCGAAAACCACTATTACCACCGCGATAGCCTCCACCAGAACGATCATCGAAACGACCACTGGAACGATTATTATGTATCCAGTTGTTACCGCCTCCTCCACCGCCGCCACTACTACTGTGCCAACGATCACGATCCCTATCATAACCACCTCCGTTTCGCCAATGCGGTGGTGGTGCTGGACGCCATCCACTTTCCCTGGGCCCACGTCGATCAGACCAATTTGATCGGCGATCATGATCTCGATCGCGATCCCGAAATCTTGAATCTAAAACACATAAATAAGGTTAGCCACAAATCTATTACGATTATTGTCTAATTCTACATATAGGATATTAAAGGAGAAATGACTGTTGGGTCAAACTTTATGTTGTACCGAATTATATACTTGTTGTTAAATGACGTTGTATCAAATATCATAGGGAACATCATATTATGTTTTTGTAATATTCATAATAATCGCAAAATTTAAAGTAACTTGATTTATTAAATTACATACATATAAAGTTAGTACATTTGTAAATATTTATAGTGAATCATATAAACATATTTGTTTATAGTTATAAATTTACTAAATAGAATTGATTTACCTCTTGGCCTGTCACGCCTCGAACGATTATCTGAAGGTAATGCCTTTTTACCTTCCACGTTATATTCTTCCACCTTTTTCTTGGCATCTTCGCCCTCCAAGTCCGTATAGATTATCTCATTAAACCAAGCTGATTCCATTGTTGGTAATGAGAAATTAGCTGTTAAAAATACAAGTTATCGTTTATTTTAAAATAATTAACGAGGGCATAGGGCATCCATTCTGCAGTGTAATTTTAAACTATAGACTGACGTAAACTAAAGATTATCATTTATTGCTTTACTGACTGGTACTCTTCGAACATGTAATGAAGTCTTATTGGGCGATTGACTATCGCACTATAAAGGTTTAATACTGGCAATAAATAATTTTTTAAGTTTGTATCAGCCTTCAATTTAAGCGAACACTGTGAAATTGAGTCTAAAGCTGTAAAATAAATATAATGAGGAATTTCAAATTTTGAGAAAATAAATCCATTGTAAATAATCGGTTACATGCATAATATACTTATATAATATAGTTAATAGTTAAGCATAATAGCCCATAGGTATAATATGTATTCCTGAATATTCGTATTACTTTAAAATATAATTATAAACTACCAATGCCAACTTAAGACTATAAGAGATTGTTGTTTTAATAATTCATAAATTACCTTTCATCTCATTAATTTGTTGTTGGCTATAATAATTGTCATCGGCTTCTATCTTTTTATCAGTTCGTTCCTTTAAGACTTCATCGTTTGGCAATAGTATAACTGCAATACGTTTAAATCCACCGAAACCTTTCATTTTACGTCTCTGTGCAGTAGCGACAACGTTTGGCTATATTATGAGAGATTGTTAGATATTGATAGAATCATTTTGCTGATGGGTCACTGGCGAACCCATTTTGAATGGACTTGCTTTAGTATTGTCGCTGTATGCAGTTTGATAATAGTCGCAAAACCTAATTTTACTTAAAATCTACATATATATTTAGAGTATGTGATTGTTGGAAGAGGCAAATTCCACTATTCGACGATATCTTACGCAATAATTGTATTTAATTTAATGATGAGGTTGGGATTATTATACATAACATTCGAATAAGTTTCAGTATAGTTTTATGTAATCAGAGATGTAGCAGAAGTAAGCTCTTTAGTTTCATAATTTGCTCGTCTCCACATTTGAAATATTGATTTACGATCCATTAAATGCCTATACTTTCATATTAAAATTTAGCAAAGTGTACTTACCAATAAAAATAACTGAACCGAACATTACGACCCATATTGAATTCCCAGGAACTAAAAACGAAATACCATGTATGATGTAACATTATTTTCTTTCGCTTTTGGTCCCTTGAAACATCTATACTATGATTAATAATATTGTTCTGTGATAATAAAATAACAAACTTTGCTCTAATTACAACTACAGGGTGAATGGAACATTCTTGTTAATGCTATTCATTAATGTATTAAGGGGTTAGGTGGGTTTTATTATTTCCAAAACTCGATTTTTCCACATATTTAGAAAGTATATTGAGAATATACTGAAAAAAAGATGAATCGAAGTATTAAATATTTACAGAGTTATCGCACAGTCAAGAGCCCGCCACTGTATACCGTGAACTAACACTAGAATCTTTAAACGCGATTATCTCACAATTGTGGTTTTGAAGTCGGCTGTCAAAAATTCTCGAAAAGATATGAACGGATCTTGTTCAAATTTTGCACACTTCTAATATAAAATAACATTATCTAGTGCTTGAACGAAGGATTTTTGTTTTCGTTTATCTCAACTAATATTACAAGATAATATGTGGTGCAAATTGTACCAAAAAACATGGTGTTTTGTGTTCAACTCGGCCAAAAATTAAAATTTTTTTTTCTTTTTTTTCTTCGTTCAAGCACGAGCTAAACACAACTACTAACAGAAAATCTTTGGTTTTTAATTTCGGATGAATCTGTCATTAGTTATCATGACAACGGCAAGAGAACTTTTTCATGAGGGATCCCAAGAAATGGGGTCCCAATGGCTGAGTTTTCAAAACTTTCAAACACAAATTTCACAAAGTACTTGTTAAATATGTACTTTGATTACCTGAATTGAAAAAATAAAATATTTCATTTCATATAGTAGAAAAAAATTAATAAAAATGTGCTTCTTTTGAGCCTTCAAAGCCCACCTAACCCCTTAAATAAAATATGAGAGTTTGCAGAGAGGAAGATGTGTGCATTGGAATAATGGATTACTTTTGTGGTTTGGTGGCTTGAAAAAAGTTAATTATAAGCAAATGTTAGCCAAGGCCAAATTTTGTCCATTCTCGTAAATAAGAGGTATAATTTGACCTCGGGCGCCAATCGAGGAAGGGTAGGAACGAGAACCCCTATTGGGAGATGGTCATATCCATTATCGTTGACGATCGGATCTTGAACATTTTTAGGTGTAGTAAACTGAAAAGAACTTTGCAACTCTACACATCGCACCCCTGCAACGAAACTGATACAACTCAAATAGTTAAATATTCAATAGAGTAATTTTCATTAATTATGCATTGTATAGTGGTAAAATTGCATGTAATCATATACATTTACGTATCAAATCCCACGCATCTGCAAACGTTTGTAAAATTTCATATTTTTTTCTGAGAAGTTAAACTTTGTATGCATACAGTATATGAATATTAATTAATGATGACATGACATTTTCGATTTGGTAAGAAGTAGGATTGGTAAGGTAGTCTCTTTTTGATATAGATATGGTGTCGTTGCGCAAGCAATTGCATTATAAATCTGAAAAATAAATTGTTTGAATTGTCAGTTTTGTTGCCGGGCGCGACATGTTTGTTTATATTTTGCGTAATACACAAAAATATATTAAATTTTATTCTCAAATTACAATTACACGAGTACCCAAAGACACCAGAATTTTCATTTACGATACCGTACTTAACGACGTCTACAGTCGATTTAAGTCGATGAAATTACATTTATTTATATTTTGTGTAATCACACCACAGTACTGCTTTTATTTGACTCCTTAAAAAATCCTGAAACCAAATTAAAACTGGCCCTCTAGACAGAGAGGGAATACTCAACACTGAGGCCCTATTACGATGTCCAACGCGGAGAGGAAATTGTTCTCCAGTTGTCAACGGTTGACTAATTCGTATTAATTCATCCGCGGTTATAAATTTTATCCACCTTTGCTCGCCATAAATTTATTGGAGAATGATGAACTGACGAATTATTCTCAATGAAATATTTATTTAATTTTTTATTTATAATGTGTTAAATTTCTATTTTTAATTGAAAATAGAAGTTCGGGAACATTATATTTCTTTATGATACAATTGCTAAAATACATTTCCAAATGTCAAAAAGCGGTAATTTAATGGAAACTGGAATATGAGAAATGGAAGTGAAAGGTGGACACAATAATACCGAGTGAAGAGGTGAAGAGAATAAAAATGTCCTCTTCGCGTTGGACGTCGTAATAGGGCCTCTGTATGTTCGCAACTAGGGCCTTTCAGACAAAATTCGAGGCCCGGGTCAACTAGTATTTTAGAGCCCTTCAAAATTTGAAATAAAATTGTGGGCGAGCACATAAAATTAATGGTATATTAATTGGATTATTACGTTTAATCATTTTACTACAGATGCTTTGTATGCTTTTACATCGGCAAAATCACCGATTATTTGAGAATCTCTGATAATTATCTGATAATTAATATTATGTTGCTATTCCATTTAGTAGTTCCTGACAAATTGTCGATCGTAGATAGTTTTTAATTCTCTTCAAAACAATAATAGTCTAGGAAAAATAGGGGTTTCCTATGAAATAAGTGGCGGAAAGCTGAATTTTTGTAAAACGTTGTTGTTGTGGTTCTAAATAAGATCTGAAAGTTCCCCAACGACCCGACTTCTGCTAACCATACCACGTGCGGTCAAAGTTCGCGAAAATCGTTTGTCATGAATATCTTGTTAACCGTTACTTTTACGGTGTTCATATTTCAGTGGTTAAATTTCTTTCGGAACCTAGTAAATACTAAGTTATAAGCCTTAACATAATATTTACAAGACGCGGTAGAATTGCAATTAAAACACTAAATATTTACAACATTTACATTACAATATAAAATAAATATGAAAAAATGTCGTACTGTATTATCCATAATATATCTACATATAAAAAAAGGTCTGAAATGTTTTGTTCACCTCACACCGTTCAACGTAGATGTCAACTCCGTACCACTAGGCCTACTGATTGAATTAACAGATATAAATTGGAACAGAGGATTAAAATATGCTATGCTGCTACCGAAAGAATATACCTAGTTTCTAATTCATTATTTTATTATTAGTTTATTTTATGTGGGGCCCGCGATCAATTTTGAGGCTTAATATTTTTATTTTATGTTTTAAGGGAACTCATATTTAAAAGAACGGAAGAATATCGGGATATTTGATGTAACACTTCATTCAGAGTTGTCAATACAATCCAAAAGATGGTATTTTCTATAAAATGGACATTTGGGCCCAAATAAGCCAAGAGAAAAGTATAGCCAATTCGAACTTTTGGAAGTTTTAGTATAATTCCGTAGTCTAAGTAGTTATCTCATTATCACATTTTTATTAATTAATGAAGTAATAAAAGCATCTCTACAAACCTGACATACAAACCCCTTTAGTAGAATTTAAATTGACTAAATTATGACTGTTTTTATTTAAAAATTGGTTTTATTAAGTTCAATTACCTTTAAATCAGAACATGTAACTGGTCATCAAACACAGCACACTGCTCGATCAACCCCATCAAGTGGTATACAAGAAACGAAATTTGTACTTACTGATTTTTGTATTAGAAAAATAAAAATAGTTTTGTGGAAAAAATTAAATAATTGCATTTATTTTTGGAAAAATTTACAAAATTATCAATTGGCAAATTAAAAATTTTATTTTAATTATACACAATCATTATTCTGTAGCAGCGCTAAATATTTTATGACAATATTCTCTTGCTATAAGACAGGAGTACTTCAGTATACGCCCTTCCAAAAACACACCTTCTCACCCCGACCCGACTCAACCGATTTCGATAAAAGAATTTGTTAGGCATGAAAAATATTCGATACATATTTACTTGTTTAACATTATAAACATATTGTATAAAATTGTCTAATTTACTTTCATAGTTTTAATTTATTTATTGTTAGCTTGTACATTCCTCCTAATTAGTGATGGAAAATTTCATGAAAATTTTTCAAGAATTTGTTTTTAAAATTAACTGGTTTTTTAAGTCCCCAAACGAGATATGTACTGTATTTTTCAGACAAAAGATAACACGGGAAGATAAGCCGGACCCCAAATTTAAGGGACGATTTTTAGAAGAGAATATTTTATTAGGTGATTTCCTCACATGCCTCGAGATGAATCAAAATAGGTTTAGTGAAAAGGGAAAGTAGGTGAAAAGAAGAAATTTAGTTCTAATAGTAATCATCAACATAATGTATAACATTAACATTTTAAACATTTTGAAAAAATGTTCAATGAAAATTTCATGAAAATTTTCAATTCGTTGAAAATTTTTCAGTTGAAAATTTTCATCGTTCCATCACTACTCCTAATGCATCAGAAGGAACAGACGAGTTACGTGTAAAAGCACTGCGGTATACTGATCCACTCTTAATAGTTTAATGTACTCTTTGAATTCTTGCGAGTAAAACTGGGTTCAGAATAAGCAGTGGAAATTAATTGATCTAGTTTTTTCTGACTCTGAACCCAACTTCTGCGTTTATTAATCTGAGTATCCTCTATCAGCTTCTGATGTTTACCATTTTCATAATGCATTCTGTGATAATAATTTTTACGTATTTAATTAAAAAAAAATTCTATAAATTTAGAAAATTATCTTTTGGGGTTATTGTATTTGGTTAAAATGATTGATTTTGTTTATGATGTCCTTCTTAACGGTTTCCATTTATTTGTTTCTTAATTTAGAACAAATCCACCCAATAATCATCCATCATGGAATTATAATGTCGATTTTAATTGGTGAATATCAGTCTCTTCTCTATATTAATGTCTTCAAATTTAACATTAGATAGAAAGAGATGGAAATATAAAGTTGGGAATAGCAAAGAATAGTGTAGGTCAAACAAACTCGAAATAAATCACTTATAAAACTAAAAAATTAAAAAAATTAAAAAAACTTAAACCCTCACAAGTTATTTAATATTGTAGAACTAGGAACATCGACTATGATACGTACTCTAGATTAAACAACTTATATAATGATTATCAAGATATCTACCTCTTTCATTGGCGTAATGGGTAGTGTACCCGCTTTTGAAGATGTGTGTCGTCACAAATTACACTACTCTGCAAATTTACAAAAACTTTCACCACCACGAATGGCGATAACATTTTCTATAGTAAAATTTTCCGTAGAATCCGAATATCCTAATGATTTTTTTCGATTGACTCCAAATTTCCATATAAATGGCAAAATTCAAAAAACTGTACATGCAAACTGTTTGAGCCACATACCTCACATAAATGCCTGTCAAAATTCTAATTGTGAGTCAATCAGTTTCAAATTTTTGTACAAAATTTGAAACTGATTGGCAGACAATTTGCAGAGTAGTGTAATAAATTAATTTTAGCAAGGAGAACTTATTTTATTCAAAATACTCTCCCACAACTGAAATACATCGATTTGTTCTGCTCGTACACCAAATGCACCAATTAGAATGACGCTGATTGGAATATTGTTGAGTATGGCGATCGTTTACAGTTAGAAGATGCACGCTTCAATACATAAAAGTAACTCAGTATTAACCGTTGAACAAATCCCTTGTGGATAATCCCTTTGGAATTGCAAAAACAAATTAGCACTGTTTTGACTTTTGACTTCCCAAACGAGATTTTTGTTGGATCATCTCTGCCGTCTAAGAATCGTCGATGTCACTAAAAAATTTGTGTTTTTGATAAACAGTTATCACCATAAGCGATTTTAGGCATTTCAAGCTTTTCGGTAGCATTTTCTTAACCATTTTTCAAACAAACTTTAATGACTGTTTTTTATATATTTTTCGATCGATGCACAAGAACTACTGTTACTCAATGCCATGTATTTTGGCTTCCACTGAACGTAATATCAAGGCATCTTGACTGGCTATAAGCAAGGTTCACACTATATAAATCAATCTGCATCCCATAGATAGCGTTACCGTTTCCATATATTGGAAATTCCGGTTATTTTCGGGATAGAGTGTGTATTATACAAGCTCTGTATTCTAATCTATTTTAGGCCATCGTTAATCTATTTTTGTAATCAATAAGCTATAACATTTCCTTTAAAAAGTCTATTCTAAAGTCTATTCTTTCGTTCTAAGGGGTATCTGGTTTGTGAAACAAAGAGTTGACAATATCCGTAATAGCCAGGACTTTGAGAGAAATTCTAAGTTTTTCATAACTGTTTGTATAACAAAGTTTGATTTTCTCGCAAGTCTTGGATGGTGGACAATTGAATTAAATTGTCATCCTAGGCTGATCTGGTTGAGAAATTATTATTTCAATACGAACTAAATACGATCCTATTTCATTTTTATAACATTACCTATATTATAATATTATAACACTGCATCATTCCAAATAAAATTGCATTTGAATTCAGTGGAAATAAAATATGTCTACATGTTAGAATAGTTTTTAGCATACGTAACGTACGTCTCAATAATTACAAATGTTGGCACGTTTTTTTCAGTAAATCATGCATGGATGTTGCGAACACATTAAATTTAGCAAATACCCTTGACATTACTCGCGTTTTTTTGGTTAACTATACAGTCCAGTTATTTTTTTTTTTCTTTCGAATGTAACAGCCAGAAACC
>JANTOP010015062.1:0-14282 GCA_027564815.1 Symmerus nobilis | reverse complement strand
AAAATACTCATTTATTCAGTTGATGAATTTAGTATCAAATCAGTTTTTAATCTTATTACAAAAATTATTATTGAAATGTCGTTCGCATAGCATAGAAGATGAACATGGACTAGATAATGAAAACGAAGATATCCAGAAACCTTTCTTGATTCCTCGATACCACAAGAAAATGGCGTTCATATGGACTGTGAAACTTTAACTCTTAAAGAACGACTAAATTTAAAAAGTAAAACGGATCTAAAAGTGCACAAATCTCAACTCAAATAAGGGGACTTACGATTAATTATACGCGAATTATTAAACGGGAATTCTTATACTACGAAGGTATTTGGAGTTGTGGAGTTTACTTAGAAAATGTACACTAATTCTTAAGTACCATTAGACTACTAGTCTTGAATTCGAACGAGCGTTTTCAGCATTCGACTGAAATTTGAATTTATTTTATTTCTTTCATATAATATTTCAATATTTTATGTAGACTTATTGATTTACTTTAAAATAAGCTTTATTTTCTTGCTGTTATATATTTTAAACTTTGCTTTACATTCTCAGATATAAAATTAAGAACAAAGTAATTATCGATAATTATCGATAAAACCGATAATGTGAATTAAATTTATCGATTTATCGATAAAAGATTTTGACGATAAATTGGAATCCCTAATTCTCCCTTATTAGTTTCGAAAAAATACTGCCGGATGACGCCTCCATCCAATCCAAAAACCGCGCCAAACAATTCATTTGTTAGCATATAATGGGCACTCTAGGATAACTTGTGGATTTTTCTCACTCCAAATACAGCAGATTTACTTATTAACGCTCCCATTGAGTTAAAATGTGCTTCTTCACTTAAGGTGATCTTCCTTTCCGTTAGCTCGAGTTCTTGCGTGACTTCGACTTAGTGTAGGTGGAGATTTTAACGCAAAATTAGCTTGGGAATACAGCCTTCAATGGGTACGATGATTTCTATACAGTTAAGGCAAAGAACATTTTGTATAATAGGTATATTAAGTAATCTGGCTGCTTAAGGGGGGCAATACGTAGGGACAAAAACAAAATCGATTTATTTTTTAACTTAAAATGGTCGTTAAACATTTCAAGAGTATGGTGGTAAAGTTATAAACAGAGATTCGTACCTGTAGAATATATGGAATGTAACTTTAAACACGTGTTTCTCAAAACTCAAAACTTCATTTTCTATAACACATAACTTTAAAACGAGTTGACTGATCTGGATAAAATTTTACAAACAACTCAAGCACAATATTATCTGCAACTTATACCTACACAATTATGAAAATTACTTTTCAAATGTAATTTTTTATTGTAAGAATGACGAACATTTTGTGTTAAATTTCAAATTTCTTTTTCCGAAGTGTTACATTTTTTTTTAAATTTTCAACTGTCTAAATGTTTGTTAGGTATTAATCCCAGCATTTGGACGTTAAGATACTAATTATACTTAGTTCATACTTTTAAGATCAATATTGAAGTCGTAGGAATTTCTACAAATGAACAACTACGGCAAAATCCTTCCTAGAAGACAATAATGTCCTTCATAGTCTCCATTTTGTAATATTTTTTAAGAACATTTTTAATAAATTGTACCTGAAATTTCATAAATTAAAAACGTTTGGTTTATTTCAAAAAAAATTATCAAAATTGGCTATTTTTTCGTCGTCTACAAGTATTGCTCGCCTTAAGTATACTACAATGTAGCTACCCCCAATTACAGTAGACCAGCTCTAGATAATATTTTATTAAAGATATTTTTCAATTTTAACGATTAAGCATTGTTGGGAAATTTTCTATCAAACAACATACACGTCTAAACGATATTCTTCCATCTGAAATTGATGCCGTAATTTATTGACCGACACTGTATACCGCAACATCAAAAGTGAAGTAGATTTTGGGCGAAACGGACAATTCATTCATAAAATTCATTGAACCGAAAACTAAAAAGAAATATTACTGCTCAATATTCTTGCCAATTTGGATTAACCTTTCACTTTATAATCTGTAATTATAAAATTATCTTTAAGGATTATTTATAGAAATTAAATTACGCTGTTTTTACATCGGGAATTTCCCATCTTAGTGATAGAAAAAATCAATAAAACTTGTTGCTTGTGCAAATAGAGAACAAGAATTCCATTTTCCAAATACGATAAGTGGATTATTTTTATAGGAAAAGTGAGGCAGATTAAACCGCAATTTCAGGTATAAAATTTCACCTTCATTCATTAATTGTTTAATTCGATTTTCCAGCTCATTAAACATGAAATGAATATCCATCCCATTCAGAGATTTTTTTCTTTCCATATGGTCATCTCTCATTTCAATTTTGACACGTTGCCTGATTAGCATCAATACAATTCCCTAAACAAATATTAATACGAGCCAGAGCCCTGTCTGACTTAAGAAAATGTCTAGATTTTAATTACAGATAATTATGGATGAAATCCGTGGACCCCATCGGTTAATAAACTTCCGTTTACTATATTTACTGGTCCAATTAGTCGGTGCCACATTAATCATCCTAATGACCGGTTGGATATCGGTACATTTAGGTGGAATGGGCTGGCGATCAAATCCGGGATTACAATTCAATTGGCATCCATTTTTAATGACTCTTGGGATGATCTTCCTATACGGAAATTGTAAGTTTGCTTATTCGAAATTAAATTCCATATATAAAAAAGAGTTCAATTTTCTTCTAGCTATACTTTTGTATCGTGGTTTCCGGTACAGCAGGAAGCGAAATTTAAAACTATCACATGCAACAATATTTGGTACAATTATGATATTGACAATAATTGGATTGGTCGCTGTATTCGATTCGCACAATCTAGCCAATCCACCCATACCGAATCTTTACTCGTTACATTCATGGATGGGTTTAGCTACCGTTATTTTATTTGGATTACAGGTATCGGAGATTTATTATAATATCCTACGAGTGTGAGTGACTATTTGATTATTAAAAATTTACAATTTGTAGTGGGTCGGTGGTTTTGTATCATTTTTATATCCACAAATTAATGGACCGTTAAAAGAAGCCGTTATGCCATTTCATATATATTTTGGATTGGTTGGATTTGTTATGGCTGTTGCAACCGCTCTATTGGGCGTTTCGGAGAAAGCATTCTTCCACATGTATACGTTGAAATTAAAAGAAAATATATATAACGATTTAATTATTTAATTATTCTTTTAGGAAAAATTATTCCGATTTACCGAACGAAGGAGTACTTGTAAATTTCATTGGATTATTTATGATAATATTTGCTTCCCTAATCGTTTATATGGTTACGAATCCTGATTATAGACGGCAACCATTACCAGAAGATGCGATCCTATTATCCAGTTCCGCATCGGAAGACTAAAAATTTAAATCGCACAAAAGCTAATTTTTTAAATTTAAACAATCGGTGTGATAATGACTAACTATTATGGGTCTCCAGTTTATTTTATACAATTTACAACTTTTATAGTTATTTAAGAGAATAATTTTATTCCTTTTGGCTTTAAATCGGACCCATTCAGATGGTAATCCGAGTAGGATATGTTTCTATATACGTATTCTATATAGGCTGGCTAATTGTATTGTAAAACATATCAATTCCATAGTAACAATAACAATAAAATAAAGAACAAATAGTCCAAAAAAATGACAAAATATACAATAGAATTCATTATAATATTCGTTCGTTAAATTATGAATAGTCAGCCGATGTGAAAATTGTTCTAAATGTCGATGGAGAGTTTTATTTTTATACTTATATATGAACTGAATTTGATTTTAATCTATTATTCTTAATTATGGCCATCGATATTTATCAAAATAAATTAATTAATCAATAAAACTCTTTAACATATTATAAATATGGAAAATATTATAATCAATTTAAAAGAAAAAATATATACATATTTAATGTAATTTAATTACAGAAATATTGCAGAGGTTTAGATATTTTTTAATTATAAGATTTACTGGGCCATGGGTTATAATTAGTTTAAAGCTAGTCAGTTTACCAAACTCGATTAATTTAAAAATTCTGGTTCTGGTTATTATAATGATTTTTGTTTTAAATTCTACCAACCAGTTAGTCATTAATGATACCTCTGGTGTTATCATGAATAATGTGTAGTTTTAGTGAAAGTAAGGTCTTGTAGTCAGATCGTTAAAAGGTATTTGAACCGGTAAAATGAAAGGTCGAATTAGTGGGGTACATACCTCCTAGTTTGAGCAACGATTAATGTTTTAATTTTTGGAAATGTATCTTTAAAAATAGGATAACAAATGTATTAGATATTACACTAATTGGTCCTTAAACTATAACAAAATACAATTTCCAAAAAATGTGTATAACCGATTGAAAACGACTATTTTTCATCCAACTGTTGAAAGTCACGATCGGCAAGATATCTCGAGAAGTTTTAAAAATGTTAGGTATTTTTTTATTTAAAATCTTCAGAAAAACAGTCTCTGTCTATAGTCTGTCGAGCCGTTTTTTAAATATTTTGTTTTTATCCAGTTTTTATTAGCCATGAAAAATCAAAATTCTTCATAAAAATAATTTTTTTTCTTGAAAATGTCATAAGTTACTAATTTATTAAAATTTAAGATTTTGTAATAACATTTTTCTCTTATTTTTAAAGATACATTTTCGGAAAAAATTAAAAATAAAACATTCATTTTTGCTGAAGCTGGAGGTATGTACCCCCTTATATAGCATCACGAAGCCGACCAGTCTTTTTCTAAACTAAAATTGTCTGAAGTACCGTCCCTTACCAATTTGGAAAAAAAACCGCAAGAAGTTTAAATAAAACGATCGGCACTACGGGTGCAGTTTTTACTATCTTTCTTTTCAATATTTTCTGATTTTCGGAAGTCGTGCTTTTCTTTACTCCCATAAAATCAAGGGTAAATTTTTGAAAAAGTTTGTTCTACAATATCTTCATTGTACTCTTAGGTTTAACTTCGCATAATCAGATTTTACAATTCCTTAAAAGAATTTTCCGCAAATTTAAATTTTCCACGAGATTGTTCTAAATTCAAAATTTAGAATAAAAAATGTCTTGCTAAATTCGATTTTTGACGTGATTTTAAAAATATAATTTTCGAGGGGACCACCAGACCTTATAGTACTGATAGACCACCAAAGTTATCCGCTAATTGATATTTTCTAGAGACTTATTAAAATTTCTATGATAAATAACAATTTAAAAATTCCAATCTACCGAAAAGGTTGAATTTTAAAAATTTTGAGAAATTTGTTCATCATTTATTTAGAAGCAATTCTCCATAATTTTATTTTCCACGCCCCGAAGACATTTTTAACCCCTTAAGATAAAAAAGGAGGCCCAGAAGCGAGCGGGGGGTATGCAGAATAATCTCAAAATTGTCTTTACAATTGAGCATTTGGTAGAAAAGTGTGTACAATTATACATATCGAATTTACACAATTTTTCCTCCAATTTTTCAGACATTGTCCTTCCATTTTTGGACTGTTTTCTGACCTTTCAGACTTGGAAGAACTGTGATCCAATTTGCTCAACATTTCCCCAACTTTCTATAACAATTTCCAATTACAACTATTTTATTAAATAAATAAATAAATTGAAACAGTTAACAACTTCGTCTCAATTTATTTAAAAAAGTAATTAGTCGAAAAAACAATTTCTGAGCGAGTTACGAGTTTTTAAAAAATCCAAATTTTGAAATGCAATTTTTGGTTAAATTCGCTTGATTTGGCTTAAAGTTTTTCCCTGAATACTTGATGAGATAAACTTAAAACTAATTTAATTAATTAGTATATCTTTTAAAGCAATCTGAAAACCCCTCCGAAGAGACAAAGTCTTCATTTAATTGAATTTCTATTCAATTATTAATTATCGATTAATTATTATTAATTCTGAAATTAAGATATTAAGTTATTTTTCACTAATTGAAATAACTACTTTAGCAACTTTAAAAATTAAAATTTAAGCACTCACCCTAACGATGTACAAAAATCCATAGTACATAATTCCATTCAAAACCAATATACAATTAATTAAATTAAATTAAATCATCCCCGTTGCCGTCCATTTACCGAATCTTGAATGAAAGAAAAACGAATAAAAGGTAATTAGAAGCTGATCAATTTAAATTTGGAAAGATAATTTCGATATACGTTGAGTGAAGAGATTTGAGATCAAAGGAAAACCCTGGGACAAATTTGAAAATTTAACTTTGATACTTAAATTAAATTAATTATAATTTCTAGACTATTTTTGAATATTTTAATTTTATTTATTTAGTTAATATCTTTAATTTGATATTTTTTTAATAATAATTTAATTTTTTACACACAAAAATATATTTTTAAAAAATTAATAAATTTGAAATAAAAATAAAAAAAATTTGAACTAATTTTTACCAAAATGCATTGGATATTTTCAGAATTTCTCTCAAATGAACCAACATTTGTTTTATTTTCAATTTAATTAATTATTAATTATATTTTAATTATTATAATTAGCAGGTATATCTTTAATAATGATTCAAAAATAAATTAAATTTACTGTGTTTAAGCTCGGTTTTTATTTTCGGTTTGCTTGCATATGAATATTATATTTTTTAAATTGATTTGATTCGAATTAAAATTATAATATAAAATAGATTGACGTTCCTATATATCGGAAATAATTTATTTAATATTAATAAGTTAATTAATCGTAAATAAAAAATAATGTTTTGTTGGATCGGCATATGTTACATTGCGGTAAATATTAAATTATATAATTTAATGAAAGTTTTATGAGATTTATATCATTCGTCGAAAATACTTTATTTTTGTTAATACGTTTCGTTTTATTATATTATGTAAATCTATCTAATTTTACAGTAATTTAATTTAAAAAATATATATATTTACAACAACGATAATAAATTAAATTATAAAAAATGTTCTGTGCGTTCAAAAAATGCCTGTGAATTATTTTATGTATTTAATATCACATTTTCATTATTATTTGTATGGCATTATCACCGTTTCTCATTGAAATTTAACAAGTGCATGCATTTCTATCCTTTCATTTGTATTGAATAATTTTTAAACCGATCGATTCGGTGAATATTTTAATTTATATTGAAGTAAGGTACCCTGATGATTTAGTTTTTTGGTATCAGGGAATATAGGAAATTTGGTTTCGGATCTGGAAATCTAGATACTGAAAACCAGACATATCCGGTAAACTAAACATAAATTATCAATTTTCTTTCTAATGAGCAACAGGTTTTCTCGTGTAAAACAGAAATTTTGGTTTAAATGACTAACAATAAGTAATGCTTTCTGAATATTACAACACTTAAGTATAGAATACTTTGGTACATAATTTTAAGATAATAAAATTTGATATGAAAATCTAGTAAATAGTAAAGATAAAGGAGTAACAAGATAGATTATGTTCCGATATGTTTTGGTTGATTGCTTTTCCTTTTTACAATTTATACATGTTATCTACATATCGGGTTACTACTACCTCTTCGTATCCTTCAACGAAGCGTATATATCACTCTTCGGATCCGGTGACAATGAGCTCCAATTCGATAATAAACATTGTTTAAAATTAACATCGTCACCGGTACGCTTAAAGTTCGTCCGGTTATCAACCAAACAAACATCTTTTATGATAAAATATTCCATAACCAACGTATCGGTCCACGACAATAAATCCAAACCGGTACGTTTTAAATTAGCTATTGCTTTCTGTTCCATATCACGTACTTGATCTTTCGATGGTAAAATATTTTTCCATGGTCCACTGTTTGCTAATGCTGATGCGGCTAAATTTAAATTCGGATCGATACCATCGATCGGTACAATCAAAAAATGACATTGAGCGATTAGGGATTTTTTGTGGACGATCCGAGCCAACCAAGCTCCCGGTAATAACGGTTGAGCGAATGATAATTTTGCATGTTGAATGGAAGCGGAATTCGGTTCATCGATCATTAAATCAACGGCATCGATTAGATGACCGGCCGGATTAACCCATAATACGGTTAAATTTAAACTTGTCGCTGTTGTTTGGGTATCGGTTTCCGTAGATGTTGCAGCAAGTCTCATTACAACAATCGGTTCCGAATGCGGTCCAAGTAATTTACCGAAATTTCTCGGTTTCTGTTCTTTTAAATCAAAATCTGAACTGACTTCTAAATGTTTGATGCGACGGCCGACGGCGGATGATAGGGAAGCTTCAGAGATTTGTTGAGGACGTGCCCATAATTCTAATTCAACCGATTCCTTTATGGATGAATGATGGATTTCTTGTCGGATGAGGAAACCTTGGTATTTATCCCGATCAAAATAATGAGTAATTTCAAGGATTTCCCCAGCCGACCAATCATTCAATCCATTTTTCTTTAAACCGATTCGACTTAAACTATTCCCTATCGATAATATTGATTTATCAGATCCGGATGGTGGATCGTTATGATTGTAGAGACTTTGCCAGTATTGGGAGAGGGCGATATAATCAGTGGGATACGGTCCCTTTAACCATTCTTCTAATTTTAATATAATCGCTTGGTTAATGACCGGTTCAAATTTCCTAGCGAAAAATAACTGTTTATTTTCGGTTGCAACCAACCGTGGCCAATCCTCTGGCTTAAAATCATTCGGGCTACAACCACACCAATCCACAACATGCTTATATTGACATTTACATCCTAATTTCCGTTTCCAATTCGTTACATGTAAATTATTATCAACGTAAGTTTCACAGAATCGTGAATTCCGTAAGGCGGTGTGGAAAAATGATTCAGCCGGTAGGAGGGTATGATTAAAAATCGTTAACAATCCCCGAATTAAATCGTCTCGATGTTCGGGTACGGCAACATACTCAACAAAATCGCGAGACAGCGCAATCCAATCACTACCACCATCAATTTGTATCCCGTTCGGTAGTTCCCGATCCCCAATACGCCACATATGCGTATCACATTCAACGAACGTTTTATCTAACCCTTGTTTCTGGATGAAACGTTGCACCTCCCTACCGTGCGACTTAACGAAATTTCTACCACGATTTGCTGTTAAAAAATCAACCAATTGCTCAACGCTCTTTACCAAGTAATCACTCTCACTCAAATTAATCACGTAATCCCATTGCCATGGCATCGTAGTCAGTAAATCATTCATTGAGGATAGGAGCATCCGAAGTAATGACGCACCACCCCATATCGTTGAATATCGCTTACGGGACAAACGGATATTATCCGCGTACGATTCCAATTTCAATAATTCCCGATACAGATAATTTTGACGCTAAAAAATAAACGGAAATCTTAAAAATAAATCCGATCGGATTCAGATCGTTTACTTTATCCACGTGAATGTAATAGAAATGTTCCCGGTTATATAACGCTTTCAGTAAGCGGTGGATTTGTCGTAAAGCTCGTCCATTTAGGGTTAATAAAAAAACGATTCGAACTTTCCGTTCATCGTCTCTGGGAATCAGTTCAGCTATTTGCGGGATAAATTCTGAAAGAAAAAAGACCATTCGTTAGTAAGAAATTTGTAAATATAGAAAAAATCCACTTGAAATCCCCGTTTCGAAAACGTTCAATGTAAAATATCCCCCGCATATTTCTTTCGGATCCCCCGAACATTTATAGTTACATTTCGGGTCGGCTAATTTCGCTGAAACCGCCGGTTCTGTGTTCCCACAAAAACATTCCGTCCTACAAAAAAATCGAAAATCAAATTTAATCGATTTTAAAATGAAAATCTTACGAATATTGTAATCCGGCGTAAACAAATCCGGATTGTAGACACATCTGTATACATTTCCTTGGTGTATTTGTTGTTTTAAAATTCATATAGTAACCAGATAGGAGGCGGTACTTCTTTTCGTCCTGATAACACCCAATCGGTCGGTTCGGTATATGATTACCATTCGGACACGTATTCAATAGATTCGTTGCGTAAAATGTTCCGTTTTGTATCGCACACGAAACGTTAACGATTAATTGTTTACATTGAACGGTATCGGCCCGACCGATAGCGGAAGCAGCATCTTTCGTAACCGCATCACAAACGGGTGTAAATTTCAATTCCGACGAATCTAAATTGATATATTTCGGTGACACATCTTGGACGGGATGTTGGCCGATCTTTGATCGGGTATATGAATTTGAATTGCTTATTATCGAATCGTCATCATCCACTAAATTTGATTGGTGTTCGTAGCGTGGTGGATCATCCTTTAGACTAGGTTTTTGATGAATCAATTTGTTTACGGTGCGTGGATCGTCCGAATTGATAAGCATCGGTAGTAGATAGCCCAAAACCATTTGAATGATAAGGATTAGGAGCCCCATAAGGAAAAATAATTTATATCGACGAATCCATCGTCCGGTCACCAATTGAATCATGTTTCTTTATGTAACGGTTATTAACCGGATGTTTTTTGGACGATAAATGTTAAAGGTAAAGGCCAACCATCTCGTCACCATTACCGTTCGATCGGAAATTGGTCGATTTTGTTGTTGGTTTTCAGTTTTTCTCGAAAATTGATCTACAAAAAATCGTTAATTAATCTTTGGATGGATCATTTGATTTGTGAAGCTTTATTTTGGATTTTAGGTAATTTTCTTGGTTCAAAAATGGGTAATTTATCGAGTTTTTACATTTTTTCTAATCACTGAAATTTTGTTTACAAGAAAATCTTTTTTTTATTTTATTGCCAGTGGAAAGTTGACAATTCAGAGTAAATGTTTCGTCCAAAAATTCTTCAATTTACACTCCAACCTTCCTTTACGGCATAAATTATAAAGAGTGTTTGAAGAAATGCGATTGCAATTTTTATAAATAGATGGCTCCAATTTAAAGTAGGCTATCTCGAGTTAGCATATTTTAAAGGGATTTTATTATACAATTCTGTTGACTCGAAAAAACGAATTCTAAATATATTTCACTTAATATTTCTGGGAAAATAGTGTTTGTATAATATTCAGTTGGGTGCAGTCTAATGTGCAGAACGCGCAAAGCACGCCTTCTCGAATTCCCCTGGATAACTCATAGATCATTCAGATTATACTTTAAATGATTCTACTTCGAATTAAAAAAAATAATCCAATAAATAATAATTTTCGGACTTGTCTCGGAGCATAATGAATTGGTTTCCAAAAGCTATTTGGAAGTCAGGCATTTCTGTATCGAGAGTCATAAAATACTTGGCCCAGATACTGTTGAAGGATGTATCTTTCGATTCATATACATTTTATTACTTCTTACTTAAGAAGTTTTTGAGATATTTAATTAAGAAATTAGTACCGGAAACTTATATGTGAATTTTAATACTGATACCGGTCATAATTATCATAAATGAATTACCTACCCTAATTGCCTAAAATAATTTTTAAATAGTAAATCTAGTAAATTTATGATTTTAGTTGATAAAAAGACAACTTTTCAAATTTTCGATTTTTGGCAATAAACATGGATTGTCCATGATACCTCAGATCAACCCATAATGATTGGCAATAAGTTGAATATGCCTTTCCTTACAATTATTTTGAGAAATTATTTGCAGTCATTTGAGCATAATGAATTGGTTTTCAAAAGATATTAGGAGTCAGGCATTTCTACATCGAGAGTCATGACTGCATTTCCTCTTACATTTTCCGGATTCTTCCAGACTTTTTACCAGATTTCTGACTTGCCTCATAACAGACAGTTAGATGTCTAATTGACTAGTTATTTAGTCTGCAGAATCAATGTCTTTTGTTAAAATAGTCAAAAGCAATAATAAAAATCTGTAAAAAAGATAGGAATTTTAGAAAGTTTCCGCTTTTACGGACTTTTCCAACTTTGTCGATAATTGAATATTTCCTGCATTTATGTAATTGAATTGTCTGAATATTGTCTTGGCCTGCGTCCCGATATTGATGGATTTGCCTGAATTTTCCTAAGATTTATTAACTTTACCCGTATTTTCTGCCTTATCCCGATTTTTATCGACTTTCTACAACTTCTATCGACTTTCTTTATGGTTAAAATTTGTAAATTTTAAATTTTCCGGTAAATTATGACCACTTTCAAAATAGTCTCCTTTTTCATGGAGGCACCCTGTATCGATCTCCCTAAAATCAGAGGATGAATTTTATGGAAAAGTTTATTTCACAATTTTTTCATTTGACTCTTATGTTTCTTTTTACGTACACAGATTTTCCTGTCTCCACAGAAAATTTCCCGCAAATGTAACTTTTCCACAAGAAAGTTAGACAAATTTTATAAAATTTTTCATTTTTTGGTAAGAAAATATTTGATATATTGAATATGGGGCTTAAAAGGTGTTAACTAAATTTAGAACAATTAATATTGAATAAATTACGTGCTAACTCTTTCTAACTCCTAAGTTTGTTGAATTTTTTTAATTTCAGGTTATCAATTCTGAAATGTTGATTAAAAACTAAAACAAATTGAACTAATTTATATCCAAATGTGGCGTCAAGACTTCAACATTTTCGATCAAAAACAGTATAAAACTTTAAACGGTTATTCTGAGGAACTAAGTTTTTTGAGTTAGCGTAGATTAAATTGGAACCATCACAATTTTACTTAGTGTCTCAAGTCAAATGCTAGACTCGGGTAAAATACGACTGACGGTTAAGAGAGGGACTTGATGACGTTTATTAATTCAAAATATTTGTTGTTTTCGTTGAAAATCAGGAAAAAATTGGAAAATGTTGAAAAATTTACTGATTGGACCGGAAAAATTTGTGTTATTTGTTGGTAACGTAATTTAAATCGCTTCAAAATTAAATTTAATTGTTTTTTTCCAATCCAAATGTTCCACAGACAGTACATCCCTTCAAAAACAATCAACAAAATTACTGACCGGGGTTGCCAATGATCGAATTGAATCCCTTATTTTACCACCCTTAGCACCGAATCTCAACAGTTCCACCCTATCAACGATAGAATTTCCCGTTTCGGATAATAAACAACAGAAAAATGTGATCCTACAACCAATCGCACACATTTTAAATGATTATCAGCCATCGGCTTTATTCCAATTCATCCATAAATTAAAGAAACATCCGTATACGAAACAGATCTTTGGATGGGTGACCGTAAAGAACATCTCCGAACCGGTAATTATTTCATTTCTCGAACATATGTCAAATATTTTAGTTCAAATAAAAGATGCGAATCACTTAACGATCGTTACAAAGAAATCGGGTGGTTCGGTGACTAAGAAATTATACGAATACGAGATTAAGGATGGGAATTTCTTTGTAAAAGAATTGAAAACGGATTTAAAATCAAAACCAACCGCACCACGAATTGATCCAGACAGTTTTGCATCGTTTAAAATTAATGTTGAGGAGGAGGAGATGGTGGCAAGGAATGCGGTACAATTACCGTATGAACGGAGAACGGAAGCTGAATTAAAGGAGATGCAATCGAGAATTATCTATCAACCGGATGATGATGATGATTTTGATGAGGAGGATCCGGATGATGATTTGTATATATGAAAGAAATTTCTTTCAGTGGAGTGGTTTTCACGGAATAGCTTAATTCATGTATATTCATTTTTTACTACTTAATAAGCAATTAAAATTTAAATAAAATTACGTAATAAGGAAATGTATAATTATTTTTTAATCAGACGGATTTCAATTTTAATATTAGGGAATTTCATCTCAATTTTGTATCTCCCAAAGCTCTAATTTGAGCTAAATGGTCCTCATAATATTTAAAACCCAATTTTACTCAAATTGGATCAAAATAGATTTGTGTAATTTTGAATTTGGATCTCTTAATATTAAATTAATTGAAATCGGGGCGAAATTTAACTTTTAAATTTATTTACTCGAAAATTTCTTAAGAAAAGTAATTATGTTTTGTAGAGGGATCGAATTAAGCATCTGTTAAGAACTCTAGTTAAAGAATTAAAGGAGTACTAAATTGTTTTTGTGGATCAGGTCGGAGGTACTTCCGCAAAATAAGCAATAAGTTTTCAAAATATTTATTAGAAACAGCTTGTCAATTTATTTCTTATCTTTTATTGCCTAAAAATAACGGGTTTGTTTGTGGCAATTTTAAATTTTAAAAATTAAATTCAAATGAAAGGGTATAGGACCCCCAAACCTTCAAATTCCAAATTTTATTATAATTTGACCAAAATTTGTTTCCACAATTTTTGAATTTTGACAAATTAAATTCATGGTCATAAGCAATGGCTCCAATTCAAGAAATTTGTGGGGGGTCAAAAAA
>JANTOP010015051.1:0-14290 GCA_027564815.1 Symmerus nobilis | reverse complement strand
ATTTGTTTAATATAATAAAATTTACAGATGGAAAAGTAACTTTAGTGTATCATTTTGCCCCGCCTTACCTTAAGTATATTCACAAACCATTTTTTTATTGAGTAGTTTATGATAATTGATTGCTAATTGAAATAGTTACCTAATCAAAAATATATAGGAGGAAAAAAATAAAATAGATATCTATTAAATTTGGTAATACATGAAATTAATGGTAATTAAAATATGTAGTTAAGAAATTTATGAAAAAATAACTAAATTAAAAAAAAAAAATCCAGATTTCCCGGAAAAATTCCAATCACTCCAACATTCCCTCCGAAATAAATTCAGCAGATCATGACAGCAAAAAATGTTTTTGCGTCGGTTCGAGAAGGAAAAGCGGAATTGAATTTCTTGGATAAATATTGGGAATGGTACGAAAGCAAAGCCATCTAAATTATCTGTCTAATTAGCCCACACGGCAAATTTCAAAGAATCTCGAGTGTCGTGAATGCTCAGTCCGATTGCATCTAACCGGGCAAAGGCTGTTATAACCGAATTATTAGGCGTTAGGAATTTCATAACTGGCGCTAAAGCCTAATAAATAAATTCGGGTAAAAGAGCCGTAACAGTCTTGTAAATTAAATAGGATAATTTAGTAAGGGAACTTTCCAGACTTTACTCGACACGTTGTCTAGGCTTTCTACTTTTACACTTGCCGAATTTTTAAAAGCCGGAGAGATGAAAAAATTTAAAAAATGGCGAAAAAGTAGAAAGAGTTGAGAAGAAGAGTAAAAACTTAATTTTGCAAAAATGTGGAAAATTCAGAAAAAGTCAGAAAAAAGTCGGAAACGCTACAAAAATGTTATGACATCTTTAGAAAAATCCGAAAAAGTCCCGATAATTTGGGAAAGATTTGTAAAAAGTCGGAATAGTCCAGAAATGGACGGCAAAAGACAGGAAAAATTCATGAAGTGCAGGAAAGCAGGAAAAGTTCAGAAAAAATCGAGAAAATGAAAAAATTGACTATTATTAGGAAGTTTTTTAAAAGCAGGAAAAATCATTGTAACATATCGGTAGAAGAAAATTGATAGGAAAGTAGGCGTCACGAGAGACATGAAAAATTATGAATCGTTCGGAAAGGTTGGAAAAATTATGTATATGTCTAGGAAGATCAGGAACGTATAAATCGGTAAAACGAGCCAGAACAAGCCTTTCCGGCATTTTCGATTCGATTCATCGAATTTAATCTCATTTTTCCAACTCTTTCCCGGATTTTCCCAATATTTTTTCAACTTTTCTCTTTCTAAATTTTCTCAATATTTCTTAATTTTCCGAACGTTGCTGTTTGCGGTGTATTTTTTATATTTACTCGGTTTTGCCGATTTGTTTTCGACATATTAGCTTTTTTAGATAAGATCTGACATCACGTCATATAGACACAAACGGCCTTAAATTAGGTTGAAGATTCCAAATATAAATAAATGTGATATACATAAATTCGTCATATCTATAATTGAGACACGGAAGTAACATATTCAGGTCTATGCTGTAACGATTTCAATATAAATTGTATGTGACTAAACATAAAATTATAAAATAAATGTGTATATAGAGATTTAAGCTAGATAGGGACCTATCGCCCGCCCTTCACCGATATGTTTGTGAATTTAAAATGAAAACAGCGGTAGGAAGCTCGACACAACTATTTTTTTTAAGTCTATTTTGAATATAATTAAGATGAAAATTACAAAGGAATAATGGACCACATGGGTGAGTGATGCAAATACGATGAAAGAGAGAGAGAGAGCAGAAACAACTAGGGCTTGGATAAGGGAACTTTAAATAAATATTAAAATCCAATGTACAGTATTATACTGTGCACATTATGTGGATAATTTCTACAGCACGGAATTTTGGATAGAACTTATGAACCTACGCGTGGAAGCCGGAACGAAATAGACGGTTCGACGTTAAAATTAGATGGGCAAGGTAGAATTTTTATTAAATTGTAAATGTGTCATGATTGAATATTTAAATTAAAAATAAAATAAAAGAAAAGCGTTTATTTAAGTCCCTCGCCAAACATTAATTTTGTGTGCGGTTTCCTTGAAAGGAAAAATCCTCATCTACTCAAGGAACCGTTACAATGCATCTCGACTTGGCTTTTTAATCATCTCATCTTAGTAGGTAATCATTAATTATAATATTTTATTTTCGTAAAGAATAATTCTATTGAATAAACATTTATTTAATCCTTTTCATGGTGATGATAATTTTTGAAATTGTTCTTCAGCATTATGATTTGGTTGGTACATAGTTCTTCATGATGTTATGTTAATTTTTGTTAATACTCAATATATATGGAATGCCCCGAAATTTAGTATTTTTATTTTGAAAATAAAATACCGAATTTAAAAAAATAACAAGATAAAAACAAAATATAATCATCGTCGATTAGTCTCAGTCAAATGGATTGAAATAAATTTCTTTAACAACAATGTTCTTATTAGCTGGTGGTGGAATATAGTATAGTGGTAGTATAGCGTTACTAATATAAACTAGATCATCACTATTAAATTATCAAAATGATTATTATTTCGGCATCCAGCTGCTACTATTATCAGGGGCACCACATACCGGCTAATCACATTTTCTTCATTATTTTTTTTTGTTGTCATTTTGGATTCAAAGCTAGCTACTGCCACAACTGAAGACTTAGTTTCGATTTTTTTTTTATTTTGCTTTTCCTTTCCGTGATTAGATTTGTTATTTTTTATTTACAGTTTTTTTTTTTCGGGTGTTGATGATGGCAAAGAAATTTATTTTTGACGTGTAAATCACATGGTTATATTAAAAAAGTTATTTGTCATTTGGTTTGGTTGAATTCAAACTTATGGCATAAGACCAAAGCGAATAAATTTTTTTTTTTACTTCGGCTAGAGAAATTCTTACGTGTTAAAAGATGTTATGATTACACATTGACGTTGATAATCCATTTTATAATTAATTCGAATGGGTTTATTTTTTATTTAATATGAATGGCACGCTAAAGATCACCACATCTTAACACCCAAAAAATTTAGATGATTTATCATGCAAGCCAGAATTTATCATTTCAGATTATTTTTAATCTAAAATAATAAAATATAATTTGGAATTTTAGCTATAAATTACGATCTTTTGGAATATTCTTGAAGTTTATCGTTATCGTTAACTAATTTTATAAATGATTTAAAATTATATTAATTTAATTGTTTTTACCTGGTTATTCCGTTCGGCATTATTAATAATAAACCCCTTTCTTCATCCATCATTTTATTAAATATTTATTTTATTTTGCCAAGTAAAGAATATAATTACTTTGCAATTAAATTATTATTATTTAGGTTAATTAATATGTAGTATTACAACAAAATTTATTAGCAAACAATTTTAGAATTGGAAATTCTTTCACATATGCATTTTTTTGGGTTATGATTAATAAAATAAAACAATTTCTATTATACAATGTTTAATAAGGACGAGTACATCAAAATCCATAAAATTATTAATATTTTAACGATTTTGTATGCCAAAAATAAATTTATGTTTTTGTCGTTTTCCTGAATAATAAAAAAATTTTTTTTTATTATATTAAAATTGTACTAGGAAAAATTGAACATGTGTATGATGTCTCGGGTTTGATGTGCAATGAAAAGTGGGTATAATTGTATGGTAGATATAGTTGAATATTACTATTTTAACAATTTTATAAATTAATAAAAGTTAATAGCGAGACACTATGAACCATATAATATTTTTTTTATTCATTAATTACGAAATTTGAAATTTATAAATGCAATTTTAATTTTCATCTGCATTCACCACATTTAATATTTTAACTGGTACCATCGTTTGATATTAGATCGTTAAATGCGAAATTACGAAATTTATATTTACGTTTATGATATTACTTTATATTATAAAATGTTATAAATATTTTGAAATTTAAAGATTGAAAATATCACTAGACAGAATACATTTTCTTTTCTATCAACAAAATGCATTTTTACTATGCACATGAAATGGGTTACATGTTTTCCTTTTATTAATCTTGACTTAAATAAATATTGTGTATAAATTTGTTTGCAAGAAACAATTATTAGTTTTTTAGAAAAGACACCGTACGAATTATGCAAGCAACATCTATATCTTCAGCTTTTTTAGTTTACTTAATTTTAAATACAGTATATGACAATGTGGCTTCTTTCTAGAAATGCTTTTCTTTTCTACTACATTCTCGAATATAACTAGCTTCATTGTCCCTACTTAACTGTATTTTCAAAACTTTTTCAACTAATTCCTTGTCATATCCCAATTTTACTAACAATCCGACGAATAAACCCGTTTTAGATACAATAGAAATTAGGATTTTTTATTTTAATAAATTGATAATGTTCGATAGAACTCAACAAATCATATAAATTGAGAAATTTATTTTACATGTATGATCGTTCATTTGTTGATTTAAGTTTAGAATCTAATATATCCAGCCAATTTCTAAATTACAACTTTTGTAACTTCAACTCATTCCAAATTTGCGGCGCTACTTCGGAACATTCATCGAGAGCTTCCTAATAAATCGCATTTCATCGATTATGGATTTTGGAAAATGTCCAAAAATATTATTTCATATTCGTAATTTAAAGCTTTATTTGAGCTTTTATATTTTGGGAAAGTTTTTGCTGGAAAATTTTAGATTATATTATAATTTAATTATTTCGATGAAAAACGTATATCAAAATAAATAAAATTAAATTGTAATTAAAAGCTTTCAATGAGCTTTGGGGACTTTAATTGAGTTTACGTAGGGAAAATTATTTGGATAAACAACAAATAGGTTTCAATGCCTCTCAAATTATATTCCAAAGTTAAAGCTCTATTTAAGCTGTTAAATTTTGGAAAAACTTGTGTAGAAAAATGTTAAATTTAATTAGCACTAAATTATTCGGATAAAAAGCTAACCTTAAAATAAGTATAGAAAAATTGTAATATAGTTGAAAACTTTCAATGAGCTTTGGAGACTTTAATAGAGTTTTCTTTGAGAAAATTATTTGGGAAACACATAGGTTTCAATGCCTATCAAATTATATTCCTAACATAAAACTCTATTGAAACTTGTAAAATTTTTGATAAGCTTTTGTAGGAAAATTTTAGATTTGATAATAATTAAATTAATTACAATAGATAAAATAAATAAAAATAAATTTTTATTAAAAGCTTTCGATGAGCTTTGGGGACTTAAATAAACTACAATAAATAAGTTTAATTAATGAAGTTTTCTTTAGGTAAAAGCTCTACTTGAGCTTTTAAATTTTTGAAAAGCTGTTGTAGGATAATTTTTAAATTTGATTAGAATTGAATTAATCAGATAAAAAGTGAAAATTAAAAAATTTAATTAAATGGTTTCGGCAAGCTTTCAAGATTTTCGTATATATTGTTCATGATGAAGTTGATAATTAAATGAACAATGGCTAGCATTTTAACAAGGCTAGGGATAGTGATAGTGATAGTGGTTGACCTATACAAGTTGTCACTCTAAAGTCACAAATTACCGACCTATTTGCTGTTTTTCTCAGATAGCTGGAAACCGAAAACGGAAAATAATATCTTGAACTACTAGGAAATGTAGCAACTTGAATAAAAATTCAGAAAAATTGATGAATATGACTATATTCAATATAATAAGTGGAAAAATTCGTAAAAATGGATTGGATTTTTTACATTAAAAAATTAAGTTATTGGTAGATGACTCAAGTCATCCTCTATTCGAATCAATATCCAAATTTCCTAATTTAATAATTCCTATGGAATTATATTCAATTTCGTGACGAGTACCTGTTTTCTGTTGTTTTTATTTATCGATCGTCCTAAAACCAGGTGTTCCTCACTGTACCCTTGCGTTCAATTTATCATCAAATTTTCTGATTATCTTGATCCCAGAAATTAGATATCAGATGGGAGTTTTCAAGATTCTTTTGGTAGTCTTCCGAAAGGAAAATGGAAATAAAGAAATGACCGTACGGGATCAGGGAATAAATCGTATAAACAATTTTTTGGGATTAATAAACCCGTTAATTTACAAGTGGTCCCCAAGGGATGGACATTAAAAAATTACCACTTCCTAGAAAATCGATTAGACAAAATTGGAAAACAATTATTTTTCAATATTTTGAATTGGATGGGATTATCGAATATTTCTATCGAACAAAATGAAAACCTTAAACGGTTGTCCCAAAAGTTCTATTTTAAATTTACAATTCCAATAATCTACTCATTCCAATCGTGAAATTAATGATCGATATGTCGCATGACGCATACTATTTTAGTTGATAAAGTCTTATAATATTTTTTAATTAGTTGGACCATATTTCAGAAGATGTGCTATTACGAAATTTAGGTCTCCGAATTTTAACAAGAGACATAAGATTGCATTCTTAATCATGACGAATTCATTCGTCATAATTTCCAGTACGTTTTCGTCGTTGGTTAAAGTTAACAAGTTTTGCTAAAATTCTGATAAATTAATCATTCCGTTTAATTGCTATTAGAAAACCCATATCCTTTAATAATTTCTTGCATTTCAGAAGAGACCTAACATGTATCTATGCTTTGGTCTGATTCGGTCACATCAATTTGTCATGGCGGTAATATTTAGTCAATATTTAATTTATCACCAGGGATAGACGTTTAAATTAACAAAAAATAAGGAATGGAGTTCTATTTAGGAGTACAAGTCAATCTACTAAAATTACTGTGATTCTAATGGTAGATTCTGGCACTAATTAAAATCTCTTTCAATTTTCCATAACTCTGTTGTTTCAATGCAAATACAAGCTTCTTGGCGACTTCTGTCTGTGAGCATTACAAAATTCGTGGCCTTCTACAAATCAACCGAAACCTTTTTTAGCGAGATAAATTGGAAAATCTCACAAAGCTCCTTCGAGAAGAAATTCAGGAGACAGGTTCAGAAATTCATTCATTTTACTCATTGAAATTTAATAATTGTTTTCAAATATTACCTAAGTTTTCATAGTTGAGTGAAACTTGTCTATCTACATAATTAGTCAGATTTAATTAGTAGAATGTGTTCTTAAATCCAAAACTGTGAATATGTTGCTCAAGTTGGTTAGGTTCATTTTATAAAATATCAAATTTATAAATTAATATTCCTGAATTTTTCCGAGTAGTCCCTACTCTTTCCTGATCATTTTTGAATTTTGCAGTCATTCCTGAATTTCCTAACTATTTACCCATACACCCTATCCCATTTACCCATTTAGAAATTAGATTATATTAGAAATAGAGGGAAGGAAGGAATTTACGCGTAACGATTCCGATATCGGTTACCGATATCAATATATAATTTAGTTCGGTATTGCTCGTTAATTCTCCTAGCAATATTTCATAATAAATGATAAATCTTGAAAATCTTGGAAATCGAAAAATAAAAATTCGATGATTTTGAAAAAATTTTTATAATTTTATCAAACAATTACAAAAATATTTCAATATTTTACGAAAATCCGAAGACTTTAAAAATCATTAAGAATTATTAAATCGAATAATTTGAAAAAATCAGATTATTAAAATAAATTAAAGAATGTGTATTCCAGGAAACTAATGGTTCATCGGTATCAATTTTTAAATTTTCAAGTAATTTACTGCTTGTAACTCTATAAAATTTATGCATTTTTACTAAATTTTATGATTTTTAATGGATATTTTCAATTTTGTTAAGATTATATAATTTTCGTTAATTTCCTGATAACTTTTTAATTTTCGTTCTAATTTTAACAAAAATTTCTGAAATTTTTTATATTTTTCGTTGTCCAATTAGATACATCTTGAGAGAAGTTTGACTTAAGTAGGGTTGACAGTGTTTGTTTTCAAAACTCTTTCGAATACATCCTACTAAATATATTCTCACAATGTTCTTTCAATAATTATTATAATTATCAAGTGTTTCGCAATATCATTTGATATTAATCACGAAATTACATCATTTGATGTCTTCTTATTTACTCAATTATAAATCGGGAGACTGCTAATAAATATAGAAGTAACAACTGTACGATTTATATAAAATGTACTGAAAAAAATTTTCATTTCTTGGAATGAACCAATTAATGAATATTTATTATTTATTCATAAAGTTCCTTAGAAAAAATAAAATCGTTCTTAAAGAGTCGTATCGTGTATATTGCAAATAGACTTTATTACAGCAATCGATAGTACCAATTTATTCAAATTTTTTGATAATAGAATGTAACACAGCAATTCTAATATTAAGTTTACATTTCTCTGGCGTTGTAATTCTCTTTCGAACTGCAGTTAACGAAGAAGTGTTAAATGCCTCTTTTATTTTAAATTAGATACAAAAATAACTACTATGAATCGTTCTCACTATATAAACCGAATCGTTTGCATTATGAGCGATGGATCTGAAATTTATTAATTCACTTACACTTATTATATGGAAGTATCCGATAAATGAATTTCGAAGTAATAAAATGAACTTTTTATATATTTAATACTAAATAAAATAAAATTGAATTGAAGACTAAATAACAAATAGAAAAAAAGCTATTTATTACATGGTACTTAATATAAGAAAAGAAATAAAGGAATTAATTATTCATTTTTTTGTGTGTTCATTTAAAAATCAAATTTTATTCATATTTTAATTTATCCACTCCACACAAAAAATGTGTCATAAAATTAATAAATTACCGAAAAAAAGTTATATTAACACAATATAGGTATGCATATAAATAGAAAAATCGTATACTTGATGAATGAAAAAAAAAAACAAATATTTTTATACATTCACAGATATTTGTAATTGATATGTAAAATTTTAATCGATAGCATTTAGTTAAATAAATAATGTCGTTTGATTTTAAAGTATTTATTTAAATTTTCTATTTATTTAAATATTTTTTTTTATACCTTAACCGACACTATCTCCAATACATATACAATACTATACATATACAATATTATTATATGTCTATTTTGTTTTTTTTAGGAACGCCTATCAATCGTTTGCCAATAATGGCCAAGTCTGTATTGGATTTATATGAATTATACAATTTGGTGATAGCTCGTGGTGGTTTAGTTGACGTTATCAATAAAAAATTATGGCAAGAAATTATTAAAGGCTTACATTTACCATCGAGCATTACAAGTGCAGCGTTTACTTTACGGACACAGTAAGTTGATATTTTTATAATCAGGAAGCAGCTAAACTTTCGCCTTTAAAATTAAGATGTTGTATTATAGGAATTATTGTTTATAAATGTATAATTAAAGGCCAATTTTCCAGAAATATCCAGAAAATTCAATTCCAGAAATAAACCTAATTAAAGATTTTATAATAAATATAAACAATAAATGTAAGAAACTGCAATTCTTTTGGAAATTTTGATAGATACTTATGATATCATCCTTTTGACTCTTTAATCCAAGGAATATGTACAATATATGATTCAAAAAAATGCCACAGAACAGAATAATGTAACAGAATGTCAAACAAATGTATTAAAAGTAAAAGGTGTTTCTGTTTTGACTTCACATTTACGATATCCAAGTCCAAAAGTGCAATTAGTATGTAGCAATCCACGAATGCTGTGTATGGAAGTGAAGGAAAGCATTAGTAGTTTGCACCACCATCTGATCCTATGTCCTTAAATTCTGAATGTTTTGTATCGCAGTTAATTACCCAATCAATTCAAAGTCGTTATACCAAATTCTCTGTGGGGAAATTCTGCACTGAGGATTATTTGTTCATCGTAAAGTGAATATAGAGAATAGAATGTTCGCATGCCGATATAAAAATTCCTCTTAAAAGAAATTTTCGTGGATATATTTTTTTCTTCCCTCTCAATTATTCGGTAGAACCGTAGTAGCCAAACGTTGATGCAAGATTTAAGCCAGTGGAGAGAGGAAACGACTGTGTAAGATACATAACATGGAACATGGAAGGTTTGGTTTTATCGGCTGCTGAATGTGTTACTTCAAACAAAGCAGATCATTTAACACGTTCAAATTTAATCATGGGTATTCAATTTGTGAATACTGGGATTAGTAAAGTCTTAACTGTGAGCTCCTCTATTATAAAGTGTGTAGTTTTCAGAGATAAAAGATTCCTAATATTCATTGTTCGTTATTTTATAAAAATAACTAGGTAAGTAGGTATATAACGTTAAATGACGTTGGTGTTTTAGGAGTGTTATCACTTGCTAATCGCCAAGCGATCGGAGTTGAGACGTACGAGAGTTTCTTAAAAATATGTCATTTTATTTAACTATTATATTAAAAATTAATTTAAAGAAATTAAAAATAGAATGGAATAACTCCCAAAAATGCACTTTAATTTAAGGAATTAAAGAATTTATTAATTAATGAATTTAAGGGAAATTGTGAACTAATTTCAATCGCTAATCCAATGACACAATAAAACAAATCCATATGATAAAGCATTTTTCGGGAAACAATAATCTGTGATAATCAAATATGAAACTGAACTTGTTTGAGGGAACTTTAAAGGGTTCGAAAGAAATCCGAAAATACGATTCAAATATTTGAAAATTTCTAGAAAACGTCTGAATACCAATAATATAAAAAAAAATATATATATGTATTATCAGATTACATACATCTTTTACTTCCTAAATACTTCCACAATTAAAATGTCAAGCCCACATCTGGATTATGATTCATAATATTTACTCTATTTTACTTGCAAGTTTATCTGCAAATTTTTTTCTACAATTCTTCACAATTGTTAAGATATAATAGTTATTTGATACATATTTAGACTTACAATATATGTATTTCTTTAATAATATACTTAAATTACAGAGATCATTGTTCCGGTTGTCACTGACAAGTGGATTTTTAATTACGTATGGAACCAAAAAAAAAATCAAACCTGCACGCGGCCCGATAAGAATATTATATTCTAATGATCCTTCGCTCAAATCAGCATTATATTTGTAGTTTTTATTGGATAAAAATAAAATAAATTAAAATTAAAATTAGAAATGAGCCAAAAAAAGAACCATCGATTTTCTTTCTCGACATTAATTTTAAATTCTTCGAACGATAATTAGGTGTGAATTCAATTAATGAATGGAAAATTTATATTTTTTTTTATCTTCTTGCTTGTCATTTAAAATTCAATTTGATTGGTTCATCTTAAATAAAATTAGACTTTTTACTATTTAATTTTAAATATTCAGTTGAAAAATCTAAAAAATAAAAATTTAAGTAGGTAAAAAAAGAAGAAGATTATTTGAAATAAACGGAATTATCTACGTAAATCAATGTCAGATCTCAAAAGGCTCATCGTATCAACACTTATCAAATCTATATGGGACATTATTATACTTAAATACACTATTGTTGCCCCCAAAAATATTGATGGCGTGATTCGATTATCATTTTTTTTTCTTGATGCTATAATTATCATATTTGAAGATTTATTTATTTTTTGTTGTCTTTATTTCTTGTCGAAAGAAACAAAAAAAAATTATTTTTATTGATTTTATTAAATTAGTATTTTCATTTAACACATCATATTATGGTAACACCGTTGCCCAAGAAATATCACATTTATTAAAAAAGGAACGAACCAGAAATGTTTTAGGGTAAATAGGGGAAAAATCGGTATAGGGGAATGGTTTGAGAAAAATCTATATCTAAAATTACTGCCCTGCCTCAACGTTTTAAGACTATTTTCTGAGTAACATGATTTAAAATACATTTATATCAAGTTATTATCTATTTAGGTAATTTGCCCCAATCTACCGTATACTCCGCATAATAATAAGCAGAAGATAGATGCGCCATCCATCAATGGGGTCTTCTATGCAATGATTGTTTGTAGATAAATTATTATTTATTTTTCTGAATGTTTTCTTCAATTCAACTGCATTTTACCTTATAATTGATTGAACAAATACAGACATTAATGCAAACAATATAGAGTCAGCATTTCTAAAAATATCTGGTATTTTGACGCCAGTTGGTCAAGATAATTTCACTGATACAATAAGGCCGATCTATAAGACTGTTTGCAGATTGAATATCACTGATAAATCCCTGCACTTGATTTTTTTCCATAAAATTATATAGAAGGTTTTTAAAAATGCATTTATTGTAGATTTAATGGATAAAAGTTCTGTTTAAATTTTTCCCTTTAATTACTTATTCAAATCAAAATTTTTAATTTATTCTCTAAGTATACAAGGAAATATAAATAATTCATAAATTTGTTGAAATATATTATAATTAAAAACTGTTTACAGATATAAAGAATGGCTCTAACAACCCTACACGGTAAATAGTGAATTGCATTAATTTAATATAAAATTTAAATTTTTACTGTTTGTAAATGTAATAGTTGGTGTACGGGTAAGAGGTTCAACATTGATATGAATTTAGCTCCAACTATTACGATATAATCATCATTTCAATCTAATCAGGAGTATTACTATAGTTTCCAGTGGAGTATACAGTCATTTATAATTAAACTAGTTCATACTCGAGGATAGAGCAATTTGTATTGTCGAAATATTGATAGAATTAACTGAAACCACCAATATTATGCAATGAATATACTTCATTTCTGACTGTATAAATTTGCACAATCCATCATTGTAAATAAGATCAAAATTAATTTTTCTTCTGCGCCAGATTTAATTTATATTTACCGAACTGAGAATATCTGAAAAATATCATTAATTAGATTATGCAAATGTCTTACCAGATTATGAGTGCGCAAAACTCTTGACCTACAATTCCAAGAAATTTATAATCGAAGCTAGCGATAATTAGATGCTAACTTTTTCTGTATTCTCGATAGGAATAATTTTATATGCCGAGGGAACATGGCAGCTATAATATGTTGTAAACGTTATTGATAAGATTTCATGAACACTGAACAATTTGATAAAAAATCAAACTAGAAATCGGGAAATTTAATTTAAATTGATTTTTTGAAAATTAAAAATGGAAATTTTTCCAAAAAAGAAATCAGAATAATATTTAATTTCAATACTATATACTATGAAAACCGGATAATTCTCTAAAAATTCAAAAATTTAATAAATATTCGAGAATAATATTAAATTCAGACCTATTCAAGGAAATCGGAAAATTCGGAGAATAAATTGGAAAAATTAAGTAAAGAAATTCTATAAAGATTCAGTTTTCCTATTTGATTTATAAGTTCTAATCAAGATTTTTATTGGGTTGATAATATCATGATTGCCAACGGAACGTTTCTACAAAATTTCCGATAATATATTAAGACATTAGTGCCATTGTATTTAATCCCAAGTTTACAACGTAGTTGCTAGTAAAATAAAATTATTTGAATCAGTTCGGGAAGAACTGATCTGAATTTATCATTATCATGGGGAAATTGTTTGTATAGTAAAGCGTTTAGTTGAAGCCTACTACACAGCAAGATTTTTTATTATCGCAGAATACTCGCAGGCCTAACTTTTAGCGACAAACCGTAATCTATTTCGATGATCGCAAGTGTAGTCTCGGACTGCACGCCCGAATACCTATGTTTCGCCTTAAGTTTAACTTGTAATGATCTAAATTTCTAGTTATGCGATCGCACTGCGATAAACACAACTTGGCCTCATTCGAGATCACTCAGCGATGACTTCTGTAAATTTTGAGATGTAGATCGTAATGCGGTATAGATTTGAGATCTGTAAGAGTTAAATATAGGTATTCGAAAACGCGTCAACTGCGGAACAGTTACAGGCTTTCTCTTGCCTCGCAAAAATCTTGCTGGGCTAAAGCCCTGTTTTTTATTAACCCATATAGACCCAAGTCAAGACCGCCAGCGTAACTAATTGTTTTCCCTTTTTTTGAATGATACTAGCCTAGTAAGAAAATAAAAACATTTTTTTTAAGTAAAATTTTTTTAAAAAAAACCCTTAGCTATAACCGCAATTTTTTCAGTAAATGTTTAAATTATTGACTTTCCATCCATTTTTATGCATAATATTGGGAGTACTAAAAAATGGCACTATGTACTAAAATTGATAATATTTTAATAAATACAGACGAATTATTTTACCGACCTCAACATGAAAATTACTCGTTTTTTTAAATCACTTCTCGGAAATAATTATAGAATTGTCAAATATATCGTCGATATTCAACCAGAGGCATTAAGTCAAAAAATGTAGTTTTGAGTAAATCGATTTTTAAAGTTATCAAGATCTCTAAAACATATGGGAAA
>JANTOP010015040.1:0-14290 GCA_027564815.1 Symmerus nobilis | reverse complement strand
AATCGTAATAAGTCACAGAAACTTCCATATGGAAGCACCTATGCTCCCTCGAGGAGTAAAAGGTATAGATGATGAGACGAATTGTAACCGCTTAATGAACTTATTATGTCAACAGCGAATTGGAAATATTTCCTTCACGTTTTAGTGGTTTGCTGTTAGACTCCGAATATTACTATTACTACGGACCCATGAACAATTAAGTATCATTGTGAAAATCTCTGAAATATTTATAACTAGACTGCCTTTTAATTCAGATTAGAGTATTATGAATCCTAATTCATGTGGTTAAATGAAAATATAAAAAATATAATAACGTAACATTTAAATAGACGGAATGTTATAAGTTCATAAAATAAGCTAATACTGATAAATTACAATAAATAATATAAATTATAATACTGAAATTTAACAAAATACTACTTAAATTATTGTAAATTATTTTTATATATTGTATTATATTTACACACAATTAATTAAAATATTAAATATTTGAATCGTAATTTTTTCTAAACGAGAATTTTTATTTCTTTACCTATTTATTTCCCTTCAAATAAATATTTGAACAGAGATCCAAATATTTTATATTTAATAATCTAGTACCTAGTTTCAAATTCATACTTTTTTTAAATATAAATATTTTACCTTTAAAACGTATTTATAATTTTGCTTAATTATTTCTCGAAATTTACTATTTTTACAATTAATTATAAAATTTTTATACAACATCGTGTTGGATCAAAGCATGAGGTTTTGTAAGAGATTGATAAGAAGGATTTAGAAATAATTTTATTTTTAAGAAATAAACTTTTAAATTAACGAACTTTTGAATAAGATATTGTAATAAATTTTCCACTCTTAACGCATTCTGGTACAAATTATTTCCTTGGCATTTTATGTATTAAACTATAGTTATTATTAATTTTACATTAATTACTAGTATATTGTCTAGTGTAAAAAATCATTTGTAAAATGTATGATTATAGTTCGTTTAATAAATATTTATTTTTGTTATTTATTTGAATTTACCTCATATAAAAATATAGAAATAATATAACACGTCCTTTGTATCTAATTAATTGTGTACATTTTTTATAAATTTTAAGAATTATATTAGCATAATTTTAAAAATATAACCAGTTCTATATTGTTATTTATTATGACATATTAATATAAAATTATATTTCTGTAGAGGAAGTATTGTTTATTGCAGTTATTTTCTTTCTTAGTTAAATAAAACAGGAACATTTATTAACAGCAGTAACTAAATGATTTACTAATTTTAGATATCAATAGCTTACAAAAATATTATTAAAAGTTACAACATTTTATTTATATTAATTAAAAAAATTAAATCAAAAAGATAATACAAAGGATATTTTGACTGTTTTCAGATGACAGTTATATAATATTTGACTGTACTCATACGACATTTTCAGATGAACGAACACTGATGCGGTAAATATGCTTTTGCAAAGCCCAAATCTCTCTTCTCGAACAAGCTAACATTTATTAGATGTTTACATTAGAGGCCGTTTCTATGTGTAAAATTACGATTGTAATTTTAACAATTGACAGAAATTGACATTAAATTGACATTAATTTACAGAAATAGACATTTTCATTTGTATACAATTGTGACTATGGTAAGACCGAAATTACGATTGCATGAAATTGAAAATATCAACATCTGTAAAAATGTAAATTTCCGTCAATTTAAAAATTGTAATCGTAATTTTACATAGGGATATGGTCTGTTAATTTAAAACGATTAAGTTAAGGTCTAATTAATCTTCGAGTTCTTCAATATTCAGGGCGCACTTTTTACCAATTAGTAAACTGAAGTTCAATTTAAAAAATAAATCATTTATAATTCGCTAATATAAAGCTTAGTGCTCGACTATGCAAATGGTAATGGTAAAAATTGTATAATGAATCATATGTAATAAAGTAAAATAAGTAATTTTGAATTTATTGAATTATTATATTATTAAGACCGATGAAATATATTGAAATATTGAAAGAAATTAAGAGAATCTGCTCAAAAATTATAAGATACATTTCACTTTTACCAAGGCAATGCTCGCAATCATATGTTAGAATGTTCCGATAAGAATTTTTCCAAAAACATATTATATGCAGTTCTAACAATCTTTTATTGATTTCAAGTTTTCCTAGTTTTATATTATTAAAGGGTTTCCCAATAGGGATGACATATTTTCGAAATGTCAAAACGGTCATTTTCGAAAATGGTATAACTGTCATTCGATGAAATTTGTTTTTAGTATATTATAGAAATTTAACATTACAAGAACAAGATACACGCTCGAACAACGTTTGGAAATTATCCAAAAATTCTATGGAAATAATCGTTTGTGCAAATTTTCCTATCTTTATTTGAAAGTTATAGACTAAATAATCATCCTGATGTGCTCACAATTCGTCGAATCGTGGAAAAATTTGAACGTGATTTTATTCTACACGATACAAAACCACCAACTAGACGACGAAATGCAAGAAACCTGGATAATATTGCTGCTATAGCCAGTTTAGCAGAGTACATATGTGTCTGTAAATCGTCGTTCTAAAAAATTTGGGCTATCAATAATAATAACAACTTGGTGAATTTTGAGAAAAGATTTGGGTTTAACCCATTCGATTATGTCCATGGAAAAAACCAGTATAAGTTTGATTAATTTATTTATAGTCATGTGTGAGTCGTTGTGCTTAGTTTTGGTCTGAGGTCGTAGGTGCCTTCAGCGCCCCAACCAGCCTCGGGTGGTGCCCGACCTCGCACCCCCCAAAGGCCGGCGCTGGGTATAAATTGGCATTTCACAAATGCTGTTTTACGAAGGAACAGGTCTAACGGTAACAGACTATGAAGTCGAGAAATGTCCAGACTATAGAAATAGTTCATCCTGTAATACTCGTACATACCATTACAACCAAATAGTTGCAGTCGATATTCATAATAATTCCGCACAATAAAATAAGAAAAAAAAACAGGAGGCTTTAGTCTTTATGGTAGGCATGTAAATTTCGGTTATGGTCTACGCAAGTTATTAACTATTTTTTAAGTATGTGGATTAGGATTAGTATATAGTTAGCCATGCGATCATATTTTTATTGTACATAATATAAACAATTATTTATTAGAAAGTAATTTATATAGCCAAGACTGGTATTGAACCTGATGCCTGTGTCGCACAAGCCTTTATCCATTAAACTAATGTGGTAGTATCATTCAGAATTGTCAACGATATAAAAGGTGAAGTGCCTAGATATAAGGGTGTTTGACAAAGATTCTGGGGTGGAATTCTCTAACTATGAACGATCAAAATCAATCGTTCAAAATTTTTTACCATCGCTTTTCACATTCACTAAGATCGACACGTCGTTCATTTGACATTTACTTCGATCAATTCTATCGACCATAAATTTGTTGTCGAATAGAAATGAAATGTTTTTTTGTTGTTATGGAGAAAATATATACAAAATTTATTCAAATATAAGCGTAAAGTGCCAAATATGAGAAGGTTTTGTTTACATTATTTACAAGTTTTCCAAATTATACAAACTTATTCGATGAGATTAGGTAGTGAATCTCAATTTTTTTATCGAATCGTTCGGATTATCGTTGTGTTTAACGATTCGATCAAAGTTAGAGAATTCCACCCCTGTTTTCCTTCATGTCTATTAAACCTGCACCCTTATAATACTTATTTATCAATGCGCTATCAGACATACTAACTGGTGCCTTTCGTAAAAATGGGGACGTGACCATTTCCAGGAAAACCTCTTCCTTACGGTAAAAATAAAAATAGCAAAATCGAAACATATAGAGCAAATTTGTTTCCCAATCATGTCCCACTTCATTCTGCAGTGAGATTTTGCTAAGAGACAGAAAAATGTATATCAATTTCATTTGCCCAGTTAAAATATATATGATATTCTGTTTAGATCCGCATCGCAAAATCTTACCGCTGATTTCTACTAGTTGAAATAGCTGTACTTCAATGTATCTTCTAAGGACCAACTTCATTCCTAAGAAAAATTTTCCGATGAAGATAAGTGAGTATAAGAGAACATTCCTAAAAAAAATGACTCCCACCCAAAATTTTCATTATTAATTTACCTGGGGAAGAATTAAACGTTAAAATTGAACATGAACCGGCACTCGGCGGGATATCCTTGTACAGTGATATAGCAATGCTAGACAGTTTTACAAAAAATAAAGTTAGACTATGAGGAACCACTGACGTTTTATATTGGCTCATTACTACAATTAAAATTCCATAGTAATTTGTTGTTATGTTTTAATTTAGAATAGGGTTTAATTTAAAATTTTAATGTTAATACCCTGTATTTGATTTTGTAACATGTTACCTATTGTATTTTCATTATATCAAGTAAAAGAAATCTCTGATAATCAAAATTAATATTAGAATGGAAATTGCAATTTGAACATCAGATGTGTTGAATGATTTAAAAAGAAATGCTTCATTATTCTAGTACCTCTAATCTAGTATAATACAATTTTTAAAGTATATTATAAGTACATACTCGTATATACAAAACAGGTAATAAACATATATGAATATAAAATAATTTAATAGGTGCAATTCGATTACAATAGTAATATTTCATATAATAGTAATTGCGAATTAAATATAGTAAATAATAATAAATTTAATTAATAAAATAAAAATTTGTTTCATACATTTTATAATATTGCACTGCTCTTTTATTAAATGAAATAATTGTTTAATAATCAAAGGAAGCACAAAAATTAGGCTAAGAAAAATTAAATTATTTTAATGCATGTCACACATGATACAGGTAGTTGTACAACTAGTCGTAATTGCTTAAATTTTAGAATCAATTATAATTATCATCTACCTTCAACAATGTATACAACGTATGGTATTGCCCTTTTTCCATGGATAAACTTGTAAGCGTAATTTTTTCCAAACACTCTCCTTAATTTGACATTTGACAGAAACTGAGACGAAACTGAGAGATATTTACTTTTTCATTTGCAAGAAATTTTGATTTCGGTATGGCTGAAATTACGATTGCATGCAAATGACAATGTCAGTTTGTTCTCAATTTCTGTTAAATGTCAAATTAAAGAGAGAGGTTGGGAAAAAAAACGACTGCGCAAATTCATTCATGGAAACGTTGTATATATATATATGTATAGTTGCAAAATATTCTAATACAAATTTGATGGAATTGTTTTAATTACTTTAGTCAACGTACCGACCGACGGACGTACCGAACTTATCGATTACATGTACCTATTACAAAACTTGGTACAATAAATGTGTCAATTAATCGGCTGAAATTGTTGTACAATTACATCGTATGTATATGGGTATCTCAAAACTAATTCTACGAGAAAATAGCTGTATTAAGAAGAGCATAGTTGGGTATTTTTGCCACTATTCGTATAAGCACATGAACATATTTAATTTCTCAAAAGCTGAATTTCCTGGATATACTAAATAATTATAATATTATTTGAGAATGTAAAATATAGTATAAAATAGCGTACTTTACTAACTCAAAATTTTTTTCTCGAAAAAATAAAAAAAGGTAAATTTTGGTTTAAACTGACCAAATGGCGGTTTGTGTTAAATTCTTATAACGGAACTCTAGTCTGGCACATGTCAATTTAATATTTTGAAATAAATTATGTGATAAAGATAAAGATAAATAAACTTTTTTTTATAGTATAAATGCGAATATGCTTATATCAGGAATTAGAACATTTGGATTCAACCAAAGGACGTTATACAAATTTAGTAATAAATTTATAGTTGGGCGCTAAAAAATGTTAACATTTGCAAAAAAATTTTTGCTGGACTCATTGAATGAAGATTAAAAGAGAAATTAATTTCATACTTGAAATTAATTTAATTCACTAAAGTAAAGTGATATTTCTGACAAGTATAACTACTGTTATTACAGTTATTACTGTAAGCTTGGATCAAAACTAGTGCATAATTTGTTTTATCAACCGCGTCAAAAAGACGCCTTTCGGTCCCGACTCCTCTCGATTTTGATTAAAGTCTCAGAATTTGTTAAATATGAAAAAATATTCGATACGAATTCCGACTTTCAGTAACGAATACAAGGAAGGTAATCCAAAATGTCTCGTTTTTACTAAAATATCGGGGTTTACATCGTGATCTAATGCTGATAACTCCTAAAGGGTTTATTCAATTTTCTTGGGTGATATATCAAATGAACAGAGTATTTCTAAAGTATGATTAAAAATCTTTTTAAAAAAAATTTACTAATAAAACGTTCCTCCTTCCTAACTTCTATATGCCTTTAAATTATTAAATTTATTATTCCTCCGACTCCGACATTGATTATACAGCATTACTTATTTAAAGTCGAACAAATTTCTTAAATTGTTCTCGAATGTTGTTTTATTAGTAAGTTATAGCCAGGGCCGACGAGAGAGGGGGAACGGGATTTCTCCCCTTGGCCCGGGTTTCTAAAGAGGCCGAGAAATCTTTTATATTTCTCTGTTTAAATATTACAAGGATCAAGGAAAAATGTTTCTGATAAAAAACGACTACAATAAAGAATAAACTTTAAAGAGCAATTCAGACGATGTTGTATTTCCAAAATTGAATTTATAAAATGTGAGATAATAAATTGAACAGAGAAAAAATTAAAACATAAATTAAAAATTTACATTCACACGATATTTTATCATTTTTCATTAATAAAATCATTTGCCAAATGTTTGACTTGTTGGTTGATGTGTTTGGTTACAAAATTGTCTATTACATTATAGTATTATAGTAATTGTCAGTATAGTACCTATAATTATTATATTTTTCCATTACAATTCAAATACATTACAGTAATTGGCACACCGAACCCAAAATCATAAATCATACAAAATAATATTAGAAATAGTTCTATTTTTCAATTTCATTTTAGTTTTACAAAATGATGGCATATATATAATTCTCATATTGAGAGGATTTGAGACATTTTTTGTGTACAAAATGCTCCAATTTTGGAAATACAACATCGTATAAAATGCTCTTCATATAAATAAAAATTTAGAACATTTTTTTGAATGAATGAATGAATTGTAAACGAAATGTTTTTTTTTTAATTTTTTCGTCTGTTACTTCCTTAAAGGGAAAATTGCGGGAGTTAACATTTTTTTGGAATTTTCTTACTCATCGGACAGCGAAATAAATTCATTACTGGTTTACTGAAAATATCCCTAGTAATATTGGCCCATATGTCATTTGTGAAATTTCGAATAAATATTTCGTATTAAGGGTAACATCTAGTTGGGATCGAAAAAATGGACATAATTTTCAAAAATTGTTTTTGGAATTCTAATAAATGTTTATTATGATGTCAAATATACTATCGAAAAGTATATACAGTGTAATCCACTTATAATGGACCCGGTTATAATGGAAACTCGCTTTATAATGAACAATTTTCTAGGTCACGACTGAACATTCATTTAATACAATACTCTCTAAAATGGATATAATGAACACGCTTATAATAGTATTTCGGTATAATAGTATTTCGGTAGTATTACTAATATTTGTAAGTTTGTCCACGAAATAAAAATTTTTTTAATTATTAAAAAATTGTAACGATCGTTGTGTTTTTGAATAATGAATTTACTCCAATCCACGACCGTCGCGTCGTGCCCGCTCATGGTAGTGGCCGTTTTTCGTATGAATTGTGTATGAGTGGTTTGATTTTTTTGACAATTTTTCTGCGTTTTATTAAGTGCAAGTGGAAGGAATATTTTATTAATATCAAATAAGCAATGTACAGGATTTTTTTAAAATGATAAATTCTTTATAAATTCGAAACTGAAAATGGTTTGTCACAAGCGACGATTTGGTAATTATTTAAGAAATTTTTATGTTTAAATTAAAACTACAGATTTTTTAAGGATGTACACAATAAATAAAGCATCATTTCCTACCTTTAATTACAAAAAACTAATATTCGGATATAATGAACCTCCGGTATATTGGACAAAATTTGTGGCCCCTCAGAGTCCATTATAAGCGGATTACACTGTATATTTTAAAGTAGTTTTAAGAATAATTTTAGGAAAAACTATTTAATAATGAGTTCAGCTCTCTTCGTATAACGTTTTTAACAAACGGCTATTACGTAAAATAGAATTGTTTTAAAATCGTTTGAAACTATTATTTAAGAATTATATTCATTTAGTAGAATACCATAGATGTCATTAATTCAAATTGAGTATCGCGACATTTTTAGTATTGATACATAGTAATTTATTGACATATAAGAGTAAATTGGTTACCGTTTCATAATAATATTTTTATAATATCTAACATATACCTAGCTCGTCCGAATTTTAGAAGAAGTGTTCTACGCTTTATGCCGATTTGATTCCACGGAACCAATTAGTAGTAGGGAAGGAATTCGCCAGGATATTTGTAATAAAAAATTTAATTAGGGCACTGACTCCACGGGGGAATGTGACAGATCAGTACCTCTTTACTAGTCCTGACTAATATTATGTTGCACACTATAATAATAGGTGGATGAGCTATACTGTTATAATATCCATATATCCATAGTTAGAATCTACTGTAACGACATAAACAAAGTACCAAATAACCAGTATATAGTGAAAATGCGTTTATTTAACCATTAAAATTAAACAAACTGATTGGTTTAAATTAATTTCAGATAATTTTAGAAGTATTATATTGGTATAAAGTATTGCATTATTACTTTATTGTGATATAAAGTAAATTTATAAGGTTTATGTTTATGATGCTCCTTTGCAAAATTATATGAATTTAACCCTATATCCAAATCCGCCATACTGTGTTTCGGATACAAAGTTTTTGAAATTAAATTTTAACCAATTTAAGTTTATAAATAAAACTGAATCTATTTTACTTTAAAAATATTAATTATATTAATATTTTGTAAATTATGTTCATTAAGCCTTTGTTATCGCCGAAAGTTAGTATTGAAAAATTGTTAATTTTTGACCTGTCAAAAAGAAATTGGATACAAAAAGTATATGTCATTCCAAACAAATCGTGCTTAATAGCTGTTTTATGTACTCATATTATAATTAGGATGGATATTTTAAATTAAGCGTCCTTTCTGAATAGCTGTTTCTCATAAAATTGGTTTTAAAAACAATAATTGATAAACCATTCATAATCTAAAACATAATAATCACACTCTTAACTATTTGATTAGACGAGTGTAGTGTAATGTGTATACAAACACTATGTTTTACTTATAGTTAGCACATTATTTTAAATACTTAACTTAATTTATTATTTTAATCAGTAACATCACCCGGCTCACAAAAAAGGAATGAAATATAAAATCACAATTTGAAAAAAATTGGGTATATTTTTTAATGTTTTCATTCATTTTTTTTAAAACAATAATTTAATAATTTAATAATAATATTTAAATAATATTTTTTTGGTACAACGTTATCCATATTTACTACTTCCTTTAAGGCTCACAATAATGTGAGAATAATTTACTTTAAAATAAAAATCTCTATTAATTAATAATTATTACATTTAATTATAAAATATTGCAAATATCTTAAAGTCGGTAATTTATTGATTACGTTCGTAAATACTTTGATTTTTAGAGCCCATTAGAAACGTGCAAATTTTCAATTACAATCATGATTTTAGTTACGTATACTGCAAGTAACGCACTCAAACTTATATTTTGTTTTTTATTTCTCTACAGTCAGTTTAAAGTTTACAATTAGTGGAATTCGAAGAGCACCAAATTCTTATACACCGATTTCAATCCTGACCGTTTTGTTGCAGTAAATCTCTTCGCTGGTCGTGAGTTAACGCAAGTTGCATTGGTAGCTCTTCCTCGAGCGATTGTTTTGATCTATCACTTTTACAGTCTTCATCAACAACACTCATTGTACCATGAAGAATACTTTGCCCACTAGAATGATGACGATTCGGTGGCAATAAATTTAACATGCTTAATGGAAGACCAGGAAAACCTCCAGGAAAGTCTGTATAAAATCCTGGCGGAAAAGGATTAAACATTGCATTTGCACTTGATAATAAATCTGGCTCGGATGACGCACTTCGGGGCATTGGTAAATTTTCCAAATCACGTAGCTCCTTATGTCGATGATCACTAAGATTTTTGTTATTATTATTATGTGAATTCAATCCCATAGTTAGAAGTTCAATTGGCGGTCCACTAATGCAATCTTTACGGAGTTGTTCTAATTTTAAACTTTTACCATATTTTCCACGTACATACATTAAAAGTGAATTGTAGGGAATGCCAAATATTCGAGATGCTTGACTAGTTGTCATCTTTTTATTCCATACATGTTGTAATGCTTCTGTTAATTCAGCATTTGTCCATGAACGTGGAGGTCCACCACGTGGCGCTGAATGTTGTCCCTTTGGTCGACTCACTAAAATGAAAGCATAAGAATATTTATTAGTAATGATTTTTGAGACATGTTCAAAGAAACGTTGTTACTATATAATTATAAATGAAATAAATAGTAACATTATTAATTATAGCAAGGGTTTTCGAATACCGGTACGTAACGGACATAACATTTTTAAATAAGATGTGATGCCGTAATTAACAAAATATCAAAATACATACATTTTTTAGATATGCAACATGTTCGAATAACGAATATAATAATAATAATAACATATTTAAATTTAATATTATTGCGAATATTGAATGATATTGTTGCGTATAGTACCGCGGTGCCCACACAGCAACATATCATTTCAGATTTCCCTAAACTGTAAGTGCGGATATCCCGCGAATCCACAGTTCCACAGTCCAAATATAAGATTGGGCACTTTGCTAATAACTAGGATTCGACAGGGAATGTGAAAACGACAGGAGCATCTCAGAATGGACAATAATTTAATATTGGTATCATATAATGTACAACCTGACTGTACTGCTGGTTTATAAAATTAAGTATACTCGCTGCACAATGCACATATCAAATTGTACGCTTTTATTTTTGGGCTCCAATAAAATTAATAGTCAGATGAGGATTGACTAGTAGGACCGGTAATTGATCACAACTAAAATGCTGAAATTGTGACAAATCAAGACACATCAGATAATTAAAAAAAGGATAAAGGAAAGGATATTGGGGTAAATGTCAGTAAACACCATCTAGTAAATACCATGTTTGTCTAGGCAGTTTTAAAATTTGACAGCAAGTCATCGTAAATTTGATTGAAATTGATTAAAAATGATTTTTCAGTCAAACTTTTATCATTTTGGTAAACAAAATTTTGCAGAATCATTAAACCTTCGATCAAGCCCTTAACAATACAATACACTGACTCTACTAATCTTCTTTAGTTTTAATTATAGATAAGAGTTAAATGCCTCTATCTTGGCCAGACGGCAACGTGGCAGCTTTTGGAAAATGGAGGTATGGGTTTGATCCCTGGTAGCGACGAATTATTATCTTAAAAAAATAATGATTTTCGATCGCCTCATCAGTTGTCGAACACTAACCGCGTGATATCGGATGGGCACGTAAAGGTTGAAAACCCAATTGCGGCGGTCCCACGCTCTATTTCCATCATTATTCCATATTTTATATGGAAATCATAAAAAAATCTTAGAATTACATTAAAATATGTATTTTTCGATAGTATATTGAAAGGGTGTTCCAAAATTAATGCAAGATTTGAATTAAGTAGAAAACACAGTTTTTAGTCCTTAGATTGTTATTTTTTTATTGAATTATAAAGTGCATAGGATAGGGCTATTTACGGCATTGTTGGGACATAAGCACTATTTTGTCCAAATTTTCCATGATCATTCTGCATAAATGTGGCATAATTTCGTTGATTATAGCGTATAATTTCCCCCGATAATGCACGGTTGGGATGGGGGTTTGTTGGCATAGACCTGTGACTTCAAATGATCCCATAAAAAAAAATCTAATGGTGTAAAATCACATAATCTAGGGGACCAATTCTGATACCCGAAACGAGAGAGTACACGACCAGGAAATGTCTCATGCAGTAATTGAATTGTTTCACGGGCTGTATGGCATGTGGTACCGTTTTGTTGAAATCACATATTGGCCACATCAATATCATCCAATTTCGGCAGAAAGGACTGTGTTATCATGTCGCGATATCAAACACCACTACACCAGTAACAGTGCAATTTTTGAGTAACCAATTTTTGAGATATTGCTGTATCATGTAACGCTCCATTTTCATCGATAAACTATCAAACTAACGATTTTCTTTTTTTCCTTGATTTTGGATGAACTAATAAGAAGTATTGATGTTCACCGCGCAGTACTTTTAGAAGAGAGAGAGAGAGGGTCACAATCGAGTTGATAACTTGGTCCCAAATTAATATATTTTTTTTAATTTTCGTTAAAGTCAGTTAAAATATATAAAAACTTAGTTATGTAATAAATAAAAGACACCATAGAAATTAAAAAAAAATTCTTGAAAATGTTTATTTTTCATATTTCTGCTGACTGCACGTAACCCATAGTGTGTGCGATTTAATGAGTATAACAAAACCCGCAACAATTCCTTCCGGAACAAAGTGAATTTGCAATACAACGGTATAAAAATCTTCCCTATGACAGAATTAGAATGGGTTATGAAATATTTTATTCCTCTTTTTGGTTCATACAATTTTATGCAGATGTCTTTAAATTGTAAGGTCCCGGATAAATAACAGTATCTACTAGATATAATTATCTAGTTGAATAGTAGGGATACGCAATCATTTGATATTTCTGAAGAACTTTACAGTCAGTGTTAAATTTAGGTTTAAAACTTTGATGAACCAATATATGAATATTTATACTTCATTTCATTTAAGTACTTTGAAGTTTGCTATGTGGTTTGAACAATAAATAATTTTATTATAAGTATACTAATTGCGTAGACCCGACGTTATAGCACCAGCTAGGTTTAGACCAGAGGTAAATAAATAATGGGTAGGTGTCTTATTAGTCGGAAAATACATTACCACATTGGCGACGAAGGTAAGTAAATTAAACAAAAATAAGAGGTAAATCTTTCTCAATGAACCTGAGAGCCTCACAAAAAAATAAAAAAATAAAAAGAAAACAGAAAATATTAATGATGTAGAAAGGAAATAATAATGAAAACATGTACTTTAAGGTACCAGGCGGGTCTGTTGAAAAGAGAAGAAGCATACGGCACAGATATAAAAGAAGACCATTCAATGGGCCTGATTGGACCATTAAATTGGCGTAATTGGCGATACTTGGTAATCAAATGGGCGTTATTCGATCCATTGAATTGGAGGTGGCAATTAAATTTGCAAGATAAGCAGCTCAAATCCATTTGACTAAAAACGTAGGCTAAAGAATTGGAAATTACGGAAGCTGAGGTGTGCTAACTCAGGTGACCACTACTGTAATTAACTACTGTAATTGTATATAAAATATAATTATATAAAAACTAGTAATTGAACTAATACCTATCAAAATAATATTTTATTAATTTATTTTGGTAGATAAATTCTGTGTCTCCAAGCATTAACCGCTTAAGTCGACTTAAGACGAAATTGAGTTATGAGCACCATAGTATTCTCCATGTACGATTGCGTATACCCACAAAAATTCTTATCCGAATTCTTTAATTTGACCGAAATATAGCTATTTGAAGAAATGCATAACCGCGTAAGTTCATGTATCTGAATAAATTTATAAAACTTTAAATCGCTCTCCTGGAAAATTGTAAAAAACGACTTAAGCGGTTAATGCTTGGAGCCACAGAATTATTGTAAAAAGATTAGAAGCATTTGAATGTCCGATGCAAGTGGTCAAATAAAAAATATATACAAATTAATTATTAGTAATTAACTAAAAGTGAAAATAAATATTATAAATTTATAAGATCATTTATTGATATTGTTAACACTTTACAGTCCGGGCCGATTTCGTAAAAGACTGAAAAATAGTATGTACCTCAATAAAATTGTAATACCTCCTAAACTAATAAATGGATCGCAGTGTAATTTTGAGGACGTGTTCAATATGTTTCTCCACATACATCTAGAACAGTGATTCCCAACCTGGGGATAATTACCCCGAAAGGGGTCAAATTGAATTTTCTGAGGGGTAAAGACAAAGACAAGGATTGGACTATCGTTAAGTCGGGATCCATGAATCAAACTGCCAACCTCCTCGTTGGTGGATCCTGGAAGCAGATGGGGTGCTTCTAGTATGGAGGCA
>JANTOP010015029.1:0-14291 GCA_027564815.1 Symmerus nobilis | reverse complement strand
CTGGCTTTGGGTTTATCTCTTCGAGAAGTCTATATGATGCATAAGCTGCCTCCTCAGCTATATAGATATGCAAAGGTAGCAAGTCTAGTATAGTTTAGGAATGGGTCTAATGAATAGGTTTACAAAAGCTATCAGGACATCAGGTAATTCTGCATCTAGGCTCCTGAAATTTGGCCCAGATGTTCTAGAAGGATGTAGCTTTCGATACATATACCGTTTATTACCTTTTATTTAAGAACTTTTCGAAATATTTAATTCAGAAATTGATGGCGGAAATTACAATAGCAATTTTAATACTGTGATACCCACCTTCATATCATGCATTCATTACCCTAATTGCCTAAAACCATTTTCAAATAGTAAACATGGGTTAGTTTTTAGCTGATAAAAAGATAACTTTAGGAGTTTTAGATTTTTCGCACAAATCATGGACTATACAGATACACTGTCATTTTTCTTTGGCCATTTTGCAAAAATGCTCCTAGGAGCCTGAAACTTTGCACAGATATACCTAAGATCAACTCAGAATGATCAACAATAAGTTAGGCACGTTTTCCTCATGATTATTTTGAGAAAAAAATTTTTATTTGTAGTCGGACCAGAATTAATGAATAGGTTTACAAAAGCTGTCAGGAAGTCAGGTATTTCTGCATCTAGCCTCCTGAAATTTGGCCCAAATGTTCTAGAAGGAATTACCATTCGATCAATTCGGGTATTCAAAAAATTAAATTTTAAAAAATTTCTAGAAAATAAAATTTCTCTATTTTAATAAAATAAATTCTGAAAATCCGTTCAATAAAAATGTCCAACAATTTTTGGAAATTCAAAAAAAAAATCCCAATCCCAATTAAAATTCCGTTTCTGAATTTAATTTAGTTAGTCTGAATGGTCTCCTCTTACCATCGTCAAAGATCGGAGGATCTTGCAATCTCAGTAAAATTTCATAAATTGTTTAATTAATTAATTTTCAAATTTCCATAAAATTTTCCAATTCTCCGTGACATTTTTTAGTTATCGTCTATTTAAATTGATCGCTCTGCAATTTTCAATGAAGAAGTAGAACATCTCATAGATGACTCATTGCTCCACTCTATGGCTAGCAGGGAATTTCAGGAAATAAATTTTAGAATACTCGCAAGATATCGTTTTATAAAAAAAAACATTTTTTAGACTGGATAGTTAAAGATATCCGCCACAACCCTGATTTTTCGATTTCGACCAAATAATTTAAGAAAACAAACTGTTACAAAGATAAATACATGGCATTTGACATTATCTCCCTTTCATTCTATTAACGATACATCCAATTCAGAAGTTTCAAAAAATCGGGTGTCCCAACATACAATAGAATTTAAGGAAAAGTATAAGGTTAAGGTTAAGATCTCTATGAAAGCATATAGGTATGGTTATATCTTATATGACTTTTATTAAATCGTTTAAGGTTAAATATAAGTTTAATTTAAAGTTACACAATTACATATACATTTTTGTAATAATAGGAGTATTTATATTTTAAATATCAGACGATATTAATATATAATTTTCAAGTTATTTCAGTTTTAGATTTAATTAAAATAAAAAAATTGAAAATAATCGTAATCCAGTCAACAATTTTTATATTTAAAATTAATTCTTACAGCATAGAAATTGAATTAATTGTTAATATTCAATTGGCATTTTAAATATTCTGGATTTCATAGAAATATATTTTATCGAATTAAGATTAAGAAATTCGTTAAGTCTGTTAACCATTTATTTGTTTCTATTTTAATATTTTTTTTTTTAATTTGTACATGAATATAAATATTTTAAATTTTTTGTAAAAAAAAGGGCACGATTATGATAATGACACGAATCCTTGTACTATTTATCATTTTTATTTGTTTTATCTTCACTTAAATTAATTATTATATTTTGAACGAATTTTATAACAGCTTTTTTATATAATTATTTCTTATAAAGGACTTTTTTATATTTATTATATAAAATAGTAGGGATGTAAGTGTTTTATTATCAAAATAATTATTTATAAATATTAAAAAAATGTTTCCTTGGAAGAGATTCGAAAAATATCCTGTTGCGCTTAAAATTGTATTGAAAAAAAAAAAAAAAATAGAAAAAGGAAAGTAAATGCAATTTTATATTATAAATTACAGGATTCTTAATCTCTAAATGTAAAGAATGTATCCAATAAAAATACAACACCGTTAACAATAGCTAACGATCCCTTGGACAACGCCAACTTCCGCGTCTCCGTTTTAAACACCGAATCCTCCCAATGTTGGATCAGCAGGACACCAGTCGCAATGAACATAGCGCATCCAATCAAGCTGAAGAAGATATCGATACGTTTATTGATCGGTGTTCCTAGGAGGTAGCCAGCAAATACACCGATCAGTATAACGGTGAATCCAACAAAAGTACCGGCTGTCAACAAAACTATATGGGAATCCGTTTCACCCATACTCTTGTAATGTAATATCAAGCAAGCAATGGTGATCACCTGAAAATTAGAATTGGGTAAAATTAATGTTAGAAGATAGATTTTATTTTTGTTATTTTTCTAATTTATTCGGATGTGGTCAGCATACAGTCTAATTGTTGACCATGACTTAATGTTAATGTTTAATATTCATATGTGCTTATGAAAATAATATAAAAATTGTATAGTTTTCTTTTACTATTTAATTATTTATTCGCGAATAAAGTATGATGTCATATTTGCTTGCGGTTTTTATACAAAAACATACCGAATATTTATAGCAAAATTTATTCTGTTTAAAATTTGGTTCAATAGTCCAATTAAAATGGAAAAATGATTAACAGAGATCTCTGGGTAATCTGGGTAAATTGATCATTAAAATCGAAGATAGAGGGGCGAACATAAAAACGGGGGGAAAAAATCGGGACTCTACCATTTTATAAAATAATCTTCGAGGAAGAAACTTCTTTTTCTGCTTGTTCTTTTCTTATAAAAAAAAAGTCGTAAACCCATAATATCTCTTATGTAATTTTACTATTAAGAATACGAGGGTTTAAAAAAAAAACGATTGATTACATAACAGTCGGCCTGAAACTGGTTTTTCATTACTATGCATTTTACCCGCCTTTCTCGATATAAACTTTCCCAGAAACGACTATTTGTTTGATTCATAAGGAATTTAATATAGAAGTTTAGAAATGTTAAAAATAAAAAGTTAGAGTGCCAATACTAGAGTGCGTGCCGAATATTTTCTTCGACCGGAAAAAAATGTAAGGACGCAGAAAGTTGCTTTGACAGATCGGTAAAAATACAAAAATTAAATATTTCGGAAAAGTTAAAATTTATCTAATAAGGAGACCCCATGGTAGTCAGAATTTATTTATTTTTTTATTTATATATTATGTAAAGTTCCTTGCTCGAATATGAATTTCCTAAAATATTACGACGCACTTTTCTACTATTCTCGAGAAAATCCACTTTGAAATTTTCGAATGCCGAAGAGGTTTTCCCACATTAGCTTCCTTATTTACCGTCCGATCGAAAAGTAATCTTCCAGGCGCATATACAACATGTGAAAATACACCAGAGAAAAATAAAAAATAGGTGGCGCTGCATACAAAAATTTCGAATTTTGTTTATAGGAGTAGTAAAATGGCGTCCAATAAGAATATGGTGTACCACAAAGTTGTTGCATACATGATTATGCGTCCAATGATGTGCAACATAATATGTAGTTTGGTTAACCCTTTAACAGTGGCGGAAAAATTTTGGTTCGGGAGAGAAAGTGTTAACCGAAAATGTTCTCAAGCAATTGCAATTCGTATAGCAATCGATTTGCGTTGGAATTTCTCACCTAGACCCCTTAATAAAAAAGTCGATTTTTCATGAAAAAAAAGGTAAGGGGTAATAAGGTAAATCGCGCGTCACTGGGACATTTTTACCTTTGATCGCCGATTGCCGAAAATTTTGTTCGGCGGCAAAAAAACGTTTGTTCTATGAAAGTTGCGTAGATAGTTACTCTACAAAACAAACTTAAAAAATTTGGGAAAGTTAACCCTTTCATGCCTTTTGGACTGAAAATAGCTTATTAAGAAAATCTCCTCCAGCGGGGGAGAGGGGAAATTTGTAAGTCTCACAATTTTGTTGGATAGAGAAATACCTATCGACTGATACGTGGGGTGTGTTCATACAAAAATAATAAAATAAATTCCGACTACAAGGCTCGCATCGAGAAATTTGAATATCGGATATCGCAATATTTGATCCGGATTTCCCGATAATTTTCTTCCAACCCAAAAAAATGTAATGATGCGGAAACGTTATAAATTAGTTGAAGAAAATTACAAAAATATGAAAACCAACCATTTCGTACAAAAATCTACCATTTCGTACTCTGCAAAACTTAAAAGCTCCTAGAAAGCTTTATTTTCCGAACCATATTTTTTACGTTTTAAAATCTACTTTCTATCCAAATGCCGATCTTTTAACGAATTTCAAATTTTTCCAAAAAAAAGCTCTAAAAATCTCGAAAGCTCATTTAAAGCTTAAAATTAAAATGTCATTTTATATAATTTGGAATCGAATTTTTATCCGATTCATTAAATTTTAATCAAATATGAAATTCTCGCAGAAAGTTTTTCCAAACTGTTTGCTCTAAGCAAGCAAGCTCTAAGTTTGGAACCTAATTTCTTACGTATAAACCAGTAAATCCCACAAATACCATATCCCCCGACACCAAAAAATCGTGTACATCCAAAGGGTGTACCATCCCCCTCATGGTGAATCTCCCCCGACACTATATTAATAATAGTGTAAAGACATGGAAAGAAATTTGCGAAGGTAGTCAAAATACGCGTGCCTCTAGTGGTTTTCCCAACTCTGGAGAGTAAATTGTGGTTCCCAGCACTATTCGGGTCCGAGCGACACCTCCTCCCCGAACTATCACATTGGGTAAGTCAGTTGTGCGAAAAAAAATGTGGGTCCCCTGTAAGAGAAAAAAATTTTTGGTGTCTAAAAGTTTTTTTGGATCAGGCTATAGAAGGAAAAAAAAGTTTTTGGTGCGACAGTCTTTTTGGGTCACCCTGTAAAAAAATTTCAGGGTCCGAGCGACACCCCCTCCTCCAAACTACCACATCAGGGAAGTCAGTTGTGCGACTTTTAAGACGGTGGTTTTTGCCCAGTGTAGTAGCAATTTGTTTTGGTCGATATTGACCTTAAGGAAGGGGATGGAGGGGGGGTCGAGTGACCCACCATTGTATTCCCAGATAGATGGCGGAGTGCCCGTATTAGGAGCTTTTTTTGTAGCACCCCTCCTTCCCCCTCAAAATGCACCCCAAAGTCGAAAATTCTATTTACCAACATTTTTAGTGTCGATCGCGACATGAAGGCGACATGGCCGAATTTTTTGATATCCCTTAAAAGATGCGCAGTACCCAATATACGGAACTAAATTTGTACCCGAATACAATCCGACACCCACAGAATGTTTTACAGGAAAAAAGGATCGAAGCGGCATGTTTTTTTCTTCTTTTGTTTTTTCAAAATCTATTTTCTATCCAAATAACGGCCCATTATTGAAATTTTAACTTTTTCCAAAATAAAGCTTTAAAAATTTTGAAAACTCGTTGAAAGCTTAAAATTAAAATGTCATTTTATAAAATTTGGAGTCAAATTTTTATTCGATTCATTAAATTTAGATAAAATATGACAATTTCCCAAGAAGCTATCTCAGTCCGTTGTAAGCTAAAAGAAAGCTTTAAGTTTCGAACTTAATTTTTCAAGAAAGGGGAAACAAAGACAATGAATGTCTTCAAAACAATCTACCTTCATTAAAGCTTTTGTAGAAATTTTAATTATCCACAGAGGGTTAACGAAAGTGGATTTGAATTGGAATTCGAAAAGTGAGAGTAGCGCCGGTAAAGATTTTCCGGCTGTTTTTAAACAAACGAAAAGGTATGTGGATTAGAAGAGTAAAATGAGTAGCCGTGTACGGTTTATGAATCCACAAACAATGCAATACAACAACCCGGTAAACTTATGAGTCTAATCAGCTCAAATTCATCTATCAGTAAACGTCTGAAGGACAACTTATTTTTATTTCCGTTATTTTAAGCATATTTCCAACATTTTTTAGTTGCCAAGACATCTCAAGTCTGCAAGAAAATCCGTGGAAAATTGCATTCGTAAAGTAAAGAAAATGATAAAGAAAATCCATTCTTTTCATGTTATTTAATTAAATCTGAAGTTTGATTAGAAAAGCTTAAAGAAAGCTTTTCGTTTCAAATAATTTTCCTATAACGAAATTGGAAGTTTCCTGAAATAAGCCTTATAAATAACCCCAAAGCTTCACGAAAGCTTTTAAATAATATTTTAATGATTTCGAAATTCATTTTTTATCCGATAAATTTAATTTAAATATGAAATTTTCCACCAAAAGCTTGACAAATTTGAAAGCTCAAAGAAAGCTTTAGGTTTGAAATTTAATTTTAAACGATTTGAAACCTATTTTGGTTTGATTTGAAAGCTATTTTCTCAAAAAGCTCTAATGTAATCTCCAAAATTTACTGAGAGCTTTTGATATAAACTTTATTTTTATTTGTTTGTAATCTGCTTTTCATCCAATTAATGAAATTGTAATCAAATCTGAAATGCTTTTCTACATCCGAAAGCGCAGCTTTAACTTTCAAGGGGGGGGGGGGGGTGGGGGATAAGTTTACAGATATTGAAACCTATTTTCCAGCAAAATAAATTAGCTGCAACGAAATTTCAAATTTTCGCCTAAAAGCTTTTGTAATATAAAAGCTTTTAATGGAAACTTCATTTTATTTTCTTGGAATCTACTTTTCATCGGATTATTAAAACTTGATCCATCCATCCCAAAGCTGGAGGTAAATTAGATTCCATACTTAAACCCAATGCCTGGCAAAACTGACCACAGGGTCGCTTTATCGTTGATTGAAGTGTCCTGGCCCCTCAATAGCTCAATAGCTCAATAAATTTAAAGTCCTGAAGAAAAGCTTTAAGTTTTGTATCAAATTTTTTGTATAAGTTTTGAAATCTAATATTAATCTGAATAATCAAATTGTATGCAAATCTGAAACGTTTCCTGCAAAAGCTTTTAATACTCAAAGAAAGCTTGAACTTTGGGATGTAATTTTATTCGTAGTGAGACCTACTTTCTTTCCAAAAAATTTAATTACAGAGGAACTCAAAATATTACGATAAAGGCTTCGCATAAAATTAAAAGCTCACCGAAAGCTTTATAGCTTTATGTTTTGAACAAAATTTTACACATTATGAAAAATAATTTTAGTCCCAATAATTAAATCTGAAATTTTTCTACAAAAGCTCCATTAAAGCTTAAAAGCTCGAAGATTGATTCATATACATACACAGACATATACTTTCCATCTAAATAATTTAACTACAATGAAATTTAAAATGTTACGATAAAAGCTCCGCATAAACTATAGCTCAGCGAAAACTTTAACTTTCCAATTATATTTTATACATTATCGAATGTAATTTTAGTTCCAATAATTATTAATTATAATTATAAAAGCTCCATTAATCCGCGTGATCCTATACTGTTGTCTTGAACACGCGGCCCGGACTCATAAACAGAAGAAGGCTCGAGTTCTTAAAACCCGGAGATCCCCTTCGAAAATGTAAAGAATGGTTAGGCATGTTCTGCAAGAAGTATGAAGAGGAATTGCTTCGATTGGGAATTTTATTCTCGAATATCATCGAGAAGGAGGAGCTTGGAAGAAGCTATGGTACATATTTCTGTAAGGGAGATGAAAGCGAAGAAGGAAACTTGCCTTATACGTCGAAAAAACTTCATTACGTCATCATCAACAGGCATATTAAACTTTGTTAGAAAACTAAACATTATTTTAGCTTGGCTGATTTTGGCTTGACACCAAATCTGTGGATATCCTCAATCAGCCGTTAACACAGTTTCTGACTGTTGCATCTTCGTTCCACGCTTGAACAGCTAGGGAAAAGGTAAAAAACCTCCTCCTCCTCCGTTTTCACCACTTCTTATACGACTTTTCTGATTTTTATTGAATTTAATTTTAATATTTCTCCATTGTGGGAACGAATCGACTTGATCCAACTTTCTAGATCTTTCCTGGTTAGCTTAAAGATTTTTGTCGAACTTTCCCGATTTGATTTATTTTTATTTTTTACGATTTTCCCGACATTTATGGTGGTTTTCTTCATTTTACCTATCTTCTCCCGACTTCCCCCGACTTTCACCGACTTTTCCTTCTTTTTTCTTCGTTTTTATTAACTTTCCTGAGAAATGTTGACGGAATTCGTCTAATTTGGCCAGATTTCTCCACGATTCTCGTCGCATTTTATCAGAATAGTTTTCTCTTTCCCGAAGAAGTTCCCGAGTATTTACTGACTACAGGAAAAGTCTTCGTTTATTAATTCAATTTTACAGCCCTGATTATTCTCCATTATTAAAAAGGTGAAAGGGTAGGGAATTAAATCCTTTTAAAATCTTTTAACTACAGAGTTTGAGCACAAATTTTTATTAGAACAAATGGAAGAAATTGGGATGTTTTTTTTCTATATAATCCATGGAAGCTAGGACGACCTAGATGCCTTTCATATGCAGTAAAATGGCACAGGGACTTTGGAAGAACTTTATTGGTTTTACGCTGCTAACTCATTTAAACCGCATAGTATTCTAAAGGCACGTTAAGCAACCTTCCATGTTTCCATGCCTTTTATAGAATTTTTTCTGGCAATGTGAAGATAGATTTTGAGCTGAAATCAACAGAGCCCCAGCCAAATGTAATTTATCTGCATCAATAGATTAACTGCTTAGCCGATTAATTTTTAATGATATATATTTTTATCTAGCTAGGCCATATTACAGACTGGTACTAAGAGGGCCTTAAGAAAGCCTGAATGGATGTTCATTATTTTTTATTTAAATCTCTAAAAGTAAGCTACGATTTATTATTAAAGATTGGTGATTATAGGAAAGTTTAAAATTATCCGGATATCTGATGGATAATCCGGATAGTTTAGTTATTTATTATCCGATATCCGGATAGTTTAATCCCTCCACTTGTTTGGCTTCGCAAATCTGGGTTAATTGAAGAAATATAGAAGATAAAAGGTAGGTGCACCCAGATGTAAGCCAAAAAATTTGAATTATTTATGGAATTAACATTGGGCAACAAATGTACTTAAAATTTTAAGTCGATTTTGCCGGAAGGTTAATATCCAAATATATTGTATTTTTATCAATAATGAAATTCAGTTTATTGCGAGACGTTTTTATCACATTTTTATAAATTAATAAATTACGTTGACAACAATAAGTTTGAATTTACGGAATTGAATTTTATTATTCCGATAAAGATATGATGAGATCATCGCAATAAAATTTGTACAAAAAGGGATGCTATAAAGTGGGTACAGTTTATGCGCAAATACCGTACAGAATCTCCCTCATTTAAAGTCACAAACTACCCAACAATAAGGTTGAGTTTCTATAAATAAAAAATTTTGTTATTAATCCCCCGAAAATAATCTCTTCGAATGACGTAATTTTAATTGCTATTCACTAACATTTCCCCCCAAAAAAAAATTTTTTCCATTAATTTTAATTAACAGAGATAATTTAGAAATAATAATAATTATTCCTGATTAATAAATAAATTAATTGGTTATATTACCAGCTCCAAGCACTTAGCTCCAGATAATTTATTGATAGCCATCTTTTACTCTTTTCTTTTACTGAATTTGAATCAACAATTCCTGATTTCAATTTCTAAATTATAAAATATAATTCGCGACGCGTATATAATTTTAAAAATTACTATGAAATACAATGACGTTCGATAGCAATGGTTTGCAGAAGACTGACGCCTTAATTTCTATTTAAAATCAAGTTTTGTATGGAAATACTTTTTTTTAATACAAAATTTGTATACAAAATAATCGGTCTCATCGCATTACAAAACCATTGAATGTTTAAAGATTAGAGGGCTTCTCGGGCTCGGAATTTCCCGAATATTGTTGGAAATATTTTCCCCCCCAAAAAAATATTTACTTAACAATCGAATGTATGAATATTATTTCGGCCGGAAAAAAATGTAATGACGCAGAAAGTTGCTTTGACAGTTAGGTAAAAATACAAAAATTAAATATATCGGAAAAGTTGAAATTTATTTAAGAAAAATCAAAAATTCGTAAAGTTTCGCGCCGAGAAATTTAAATATCAGACATCGCGATATTTGATCCAGATTTCCTGATAATTTTCTTCGGATCCAAAAAATATAATGATGCAGACAGTTTATAAATTAGTTAAGGAAAAATACAAAAATTTCCAAAATAAATTTTCCATACAAAAGCTCTGCAAAAACTTAAAAGCTCCCAGAAAGCTTTATTTTTCGAACTTTATATTTTATGTCTTAAAATCTATTTTCTATCTAAATAACGATCCATTAACGAAATATAAAATTTTCCCCCGAAAAAGCTTCAAAAATCTTGAAAGCTCATTAAAAGCTTAAAATTAAAATATCATTTCTAATAATTTGAAATCGAATTTCTATCCGATTTATTAAATTTAAATGAAATATTGAAGCTTGTCAAAACTATTAAAATCGCAACGAAAGCTTTAAGTTTGGAACTTAATTTTTTACGTTTAAAATCTATTTTCTATTAGAGATAACGATCCTTTAACAAAATATTAACTTTTCCCAAAATAAAGCTTTAAAAATCTAGAAAGCTCATTGAAAGCTTTAAATTTCGTATTAGCCATTGTACATCTTTCAACAAAAAATTCATATTAATTTTACTACTAGTTTAGAAGAAAGATATTTAATAAAACGCAAGTTATTTCAATACAAAATATTTAAAAAAAAAATAAATGAATTACAGTAGTCCCTTGACATTCGCCGGGGGTTACGTTCTAGAGGTCTTTTCTCTTATAGAACTTTGAGGTGGTCGTTGAGGTTGTTAATTTTTATCTTCTTCAAAGAATTCCCGACTAGTAATCAAAAATTTCGGGGACTTCCTAAATCTATAGCTCAATTATACAATATTATTCACTTAATTATTTCCTCTAATCCTATGGACCATCACTATCTTACCATTACATCTACTAATTCCTTCGATTCTCTACCTTTTCCCCTTGTTTCAAATAACCACTTACTCGAATCGGACGTTCTTAGTATAATCGTTGCTCAGTACGTTGCCCAGACTTCCCACAAAAAACCACACTTTGATTTGTGTTCCCTTTAATGAAACAGGCGAGTCGTCAAGACCATCATTCCTATTAGTTTTTGGAAAATACGGCACCTCGTATAAATAGTATTCGCTTTCTGGCAGATTACGGTTTCTTTCAGATTACAATTACAAATTATAAATTACAGAAATGATTTCTGGGCCGCTTGACATAATGATGGGGGTCTAGCTAAACTTTCTTTGTAGCAAGCAAATTATTATTGTATTCCATGCTTTGTAGATACAACACGTATTTTGAAGGAGTCTATATTTTTTTTAATGTGATCTTCTGTCAAACTTTCAATTATAATATGCTTCTCTGATGCAACTGGGACGTTTTGCTGAAGCGTCTCTATTAACTCATCGATTGTCCGCTCCTGATTATAGTTAAATTAAAGGGTTACGAGTGAGAGAGATTCATAGTGCTCATTGTGAATTCCGGTAGCTCAAACGTTTTTGCTAATTATTATTAGCCCTCCAATTATAATTATACTGCCCGACGTTGGGAGGCAATTATAAGAGTCAACGTGTCTAGTGACTTTTTATAAATCAAAGGGTCGTCGCCTGACTGGGAAACCCTAAAAAAATTGAAATGATAACAAGCAGTTATTTTTACATGTGTTTTAATCTCAAATCGGAAATGGTTATATCTCTGTCTCCAAGCATTAACCGCTTAAATCGTTTTTTGCAATTTTTCAGGAGCGCGATTTAAAGTTTTATAAATTTAACCTGATACATGAACTTACGCGGTTATGCATTTCTTCAAATAGCTATATTTTGGTCAAATTAAAGAATTCGGTTGAGAGTTTTTGTGGGTATACCTAATCGCAGATGGAGAATACCATGGTGTTCATAACTCAATTTCGTCTTAAGTCGACTTAAGCGGTTAATACTTGGAGCCACAGATATATAAAGTCTTTAGGTAGAGCACGACTGCATGCAATGCGAAACTGTACACAAATATTTTAATAACTTATTCGTCGATATTGACACGTTTGTACCTAATATACTATATATAGCAAAAAAATCTGTATTGCTTTAGCGAATCGTATTACTGGAAATGAGAATTTTAATGACTGGAACGAGAAGTTTTAATGCTGCATGTGAATTTAACTTTACTTAAAATTACTAGTGTATGTTGCTGATTTTCGCATTGCTTTGTCGTTTACAAATTTACATACTATAAGGTGTCATTACAAATGAATCACCTTAATAAGATATTTTATCCATATATTATCCATATTACGTTGCGGATGATAGTTGGTCGGCCCGAATCCTACAGATCAGATTTTTTGTTTCCTTGCCCATATTAATCGAATCTTTCTATGTTGAAGTTTAAGTGAGGGTTCTTATCCAACTATTATCTATTAATTGATAAAACTATTGCCCAACAACCGCTGCTATATATGGTGGTAACGGAGACAGGGTTTATCCCTATTAATATTGATTTCTACAGCAATTTCAGGAGCCGTTATCTGTCTATTTCTCGGATAGATGAAAATAGATCTGGCACATCCAGAGCAACAACCGAAGCCGTTACTTGAATAACTGACTCAATAAATAGCCTAACTATTCTTCATACGATTACCTTCAACTTCCAACTCTTAAGTTGGAACTTCCAAGTGAATCACTTTATGTCGTATGCTAGTAAAACCAGAGACATATCTCGCATATGTTAATGTTAGCATGTTTAATAATAAGCGTATATCAATATAAGGAGGAAGATGGAATCTATTGGTCCATCCATATAGTTGAAGTGTTTTTGAATTGATAAAGATATCGTTTTCCTTTTCTTACTAGGTGCAGGAGAATCAGATTTACTTCGTTCGAACGACTTGAGTGTTTCAATTAAAAAACACAGAAAACAATGGAAAACAATTCCGAGTTCGTGTAAGTCGAGGTATCCCCAACCAGGAAGATCACTTCTGTCAATGCCACACATTCGTGAACAACCATATGCAAAATGCAAGGTTGGAAGAGCAAAATGCTAATTGCACGCCAAAGAAGCTGAGGCGATCAGCTGATGGTTATAAGATTAAGGCACAAGTTATGGTCCACCAGTTGTGGTCCCGATAGAGACACCTACAACTGCTAGAGTGCCATCTAGTGGCCTGATAGGTGAGGACCCTGTATTAGGTGAAACGTCGGGACTGTGGTGACCTATAGCGCGGTTAGAGTTTTATTACTCGGTGAACCCATTCCGGGCGCCCTGATTACCCTACCGGGGAAGCGGCATAGATGGGCTACGCCTTACCGAGGGGATCCTTATTGGTGCGAAAGGGTTTTCGGTAGTTAAAGTGTGTTCACATTCCTTGTGAATGTTATCCACGGAGATGCATTGGATTGTGTATTCAGCTCCCTATGATCTTAGGGGATCCGTGTCTTAAAACGCTAGTCGTAGGGAAGGCACGTTAAAACCATAGACAATTCTGTAAGTCGAGGTATTACTGTATTTCAATGAAACAACTTTCTTATGAAAATCATACATTTGAGTAAATATTTAATTTATTTTTATTAGTTTCCTAGCGTTTTTCGATATATTCTGCATCTTTCTTGAATCAGAAACTTTTGAAGCAGAATAGTTTGATGGTTTCGGCTACATCCACCTGACCAGCTACTAAATCGTCCATGTCTGGCATGTTGGATTATTGGCGCTGAGGAATTATTGAAAAATGTTGTTGAATTATTGTTACTGTTAATCATTGGCTTAGGCAATCAAAAAGATCGGCGTGCTAGTGCCAATAACCTGATGGATTATTGAAAATTACTATTTAAATTGTTGGGTTATTATTGGCGCTTAGGCAATCATAAAGATTGGCGTGGTACACACAATAACATGACGGAGTATTGAAAAATACTGTTTTAATTGTTGGATTATTGGCGCTTAGGCGATAAAGATCGGCTTGCTAGACTCAAAAACCGTATAGACTCGAGGGTCCAATGTAAAATGCAATTTATTAGTACCGAAACATAATGTTCATATATCTGTGTCTCCAAGCATTAACCGCTTAAGTCGTTTTTTGCAATTTTTCAGGAGAGCGATTTAAAGTTTTAT
>JANTOP010015018.1:0-14293 GCA_027564815.1 Symmerus nobilis | reverse complement strand
ATGCGCTTGTATTTCTCGTCTCTCGTATCGACGCTATTATCGTTAGTAGACGCTCCAACATATTCACGCCCTTAGACGTTGACAGTGGTGATGTCCTACTCAACCAATACCTAACTAAAGTATACCCGTAAATGTATATGATAGTTTGGTTTCATCGTTAAAGATGAATTTGAAGCTCTGATTTTTTGAACAAAAGGAAGTTCAAATCAACAACAAATTGCTGAACTATTTAATACTTGTTTGAGAGTAAATGAGATAAATTACGTTGATGTATGATAAATTGTGATAAAAAATGTGATAAAGATGAAGCCAATTACATAGTATGAAACCTAGAAGCATTGTGAGGCTCTTAGCAAATGAAGAAAGTCAATGTCTTCGCAAAACATCTATTTGAAGATACATACCAAAAATGGAAATAATTCCAATGTCATTCATGCGAATCCAATATTTATTAAACCAGTTGGATAGACCAGATACTAAAAAAACTAATTGCAAAGCCAGATGAAGAGGAATATAAAATTACGAAGACGAAGTTTAAAATTAAATGTCTATACATATTCCAAAGTTAATTAAATCCTGTATTAGTACAGTTTCAGAACACCAATTTTGATTTTCACAATACTACCCTGGAATTGAGGATGTTCGTCGACTAAAATTGGTAGCTAAACATGACAAAGATATAAAACAAACACTCAGTAGCCAGAGCCATAACGAGCTTTTTTGGCGCCCGAGGCACACTGTAAATGTTCGCTCCTCCCTTCCATTGATGAAGGTCTTATTAAATTCGAAATTGTAAATAGTTTCAACACCATTTTTAAGCCAAGCATGTATATTAATTTTTCTGCACTTAATAAATACAATATAGGGAATATCGTACAAAAGTTAGGTAAAATTTCATTATACAAAACGTACTAGGTTTCTCTAATTCACAAATGAATTTTTCGTGATTTGATAGCAGCAAATTTATCAATTATATCGTCGAAATCAATTCCTTGAGCAACCACATTCTCAATCAATAAAATTGCTAAGTTGGTCAATCTATCTTGAGCCATGGGTGTCCAGAAATTTTTCAGACGAAACCGGGATTTTGGTTCAAATTTACTGAGCGAAACCGGGACAAACCGGGATATTTTTATTAACTTTTGAAAGCATTCTTCTATGGCAATTAATTTTTTTACTTTTCTGATGATTTAAATTTTTTCAGGATTTCCAGAATCCTGTCAGTACGTGTGAATACTGTAAAGGAATATTCCTATTATTTTGAAGAGTAGAACCTGTTGAATCTACAAGAAAAAACACATCTTTTGTTTTACGCCTACGCCTACCTAATTATAATTATATTGAATAAACAGAATTAGGGAGGTTCAACAATTGGTTTTCTTATAGATTCGGGTTCTACTCTTCAAAATAATTCAAATATTCCTTTAGAGTACCCCTTTCTGACCATTCGCTCCAGAGTTATTCTAGTTTAAAAACACAGAAATGACGGTTGAACCGACAAATTTCAAATAACCGTTCTAAAATTTTGAATATTTGAAATTTATATCTCGTAAATTAGGGGGTGGAGAGAAAAAATAAAAGAAACGTATTATATTTAGATTAAGAGTCCGAATACATATTGAAAAGGGCAACATTTTTTTCTTAACCTACTGATTGGTTGTAAGGTTGCAATCTTCAGATTGCTTTTGTTATCATCCTTAGGTAGGTTTCCTCATTAACGAAAAGATTCTTTTATTTTTTATTCATGTTCCTCTAGCTCTAGAGTCTAGACAAAACGCTAATTGTGTGGAAGTTATTCAAATTCTTCTCTGTTAAAGTCAATTCAAATTTGTAAAATGAGACGAGATTTTTCGTGATCAAATTCTTTACCAATTCAAGAAAATTACTTATTACAAGTTACATTTAGCTTTCACGAAGCCGGGATTTTTGACGCCTAATCGGGACTCGGGAGAAGTCTTTCTCAACCGGGAATTTCCCGCCCTAAACCGCGGAAATGGACAGCCTAGCCATAGTCCATCTCAAATAATTTTTAATGAGTTTGAGTTTGCTGAAGCTGCGCTCACAGGTGGCTTAGCTAACGGTGTTGTTAAGAAGATCCTGAATGTAATTTCAATGTTAGGGTATTTCAAGATTGTAATCATGAATCGACTGAAGTAACTCCAGAGTGGTTGCAGATTCGATATGGTGGGGCAAAATTGACTGTCCCGCATGCTTGAAGTCAAAAATCTCGTAAATGAATTCTACTGCATTGATATCTCTTTCATATTTCATTGCCAAATCAGTTGCTGCTTTTTTAATTCAGTTATACTCATAAAATGCAAGACTCGCTAGACAAGAATCCAAAATCCCCGGCAACTTCCATCAACTTCTCGTACCTCCAATTCATTTCAGTCATCAACATATCAACTGCTTGGAAGATATTGGTGCGAATTACTTGCATTTCTGAAATATTTGCCCAATCATTCTCTACGTCGTACAATTGTAATCTTTTCTTCTTTCTTGATCTTTTGGTAAATGTTAAAGTGGAAGCTCGCGTGAAAATTTCTTCTAATTCTCCATTGCGAATATCTTGCAATGAATTTCTCAATCCCTGAACTCTAGGTGAGCACCTTTTTCAAAAGACAAATTTTTCATTTGAAGAGCTCTAGTCACGCGATCAACTTTACTTAATATCTGATCCCAGACATCGAGAAAAAAAGAAACTTTAAATCTATGCTTTCGAGCAAATTTTCATCAGATGAATTTGTGTCGGGATTGTTTGGATTGGCTACCATATCTTGTAATAGATAAACAGTGCAAAATTCATGCATTTCCAAAAAATAAAAATAAAATATTTGTTTTTTGTCTTTTTTCCAACACATTTTTTCTTGACAATTAAAAATTAAATTTTTTTCCAATTCCGTCAAGTTCTGGCGCCACCTTAGCGATTGCGCCCAAGGCGAGGGCCTCAGTTGGCCTACCCTTACTACGGTTCTGTCAGTAGCTTTTCTTTATGTTACTGACTCAAAAAATTATGGCATGATTAACTGTTGTATAAATTGCCAGAAATTTTACATAAGTAATTCTGAAAAGTAGTACAGTATTAGAGGTATAAATTTCATTCTGAATTTCAATAAGCACTCAACAAGTAGCATCCTAATCTATCTCTAATCAGGTTAATAGTTTATCAACAAGACAGTGGCGGTCACTAAATTTTGTGATTTGAAAAATTAATGACCATTAAGGGCAATAGGCAGTCGTTAAGTAAATTTTTTTTATTACATTTTTCGAATGTAGAACTCTTCCCGAATATAATGTCGTTAGTCCTATGCCGAAATTCCGAAAATTGTAGATTTGACAGCAGAAAAGGTGGAGCGCTGCGCGGTTCGATTATACACATTATTCATATAACTTTGATTTATAACAAAAACAATAAACGAGTTTTCCTCGAAATATTTTTTTCTTCATTTTGCCCTGATAACTCGTGAACGGAGGTTCGGATCAACTTGAAAAAATTAGAGAATATGTAAAATATGTGTCATTTGGGACGGAACCTAAAAAAATAAAAATTTTTTTAAAATCATGATATTGGTGGCTATTAAAAAACTACGATTATTTCGAGAAAAATTACAGTTTGTAAAAAAACATAAAAACTAGCAACTTCTGCATTTTTCAGGGCCAAACGCGAATTTATACGAAAGTTTTTGTAGGTTCTGTCCCAAATGACACATATTTTACATATTCTCTAATTTTTTTAAGTTGATCCGAACCTCCGTTCGCGAGTTATCAGGGCAAAATGAAGAAAGAAAAAAATTTCGAGAAAAACACGTTTAATGTTTTTGTTATAAATCAAAGTTATATGAAAAATGCGAATAATCGAACCGCGCGGCGCTCCACCTTTTCTGATGCCAAATCAACAATTTTCGGAATTTCGGCATGGGACTAATGGCATTATATTCGGGAAGAGTTCTACTTTATAAAAATGAAATAAAAAATAATTAAATTTTACGACTGCCTATTGCCCTTAAGTTCTGCGGATCCCTGGTAGAGATTAGATAATAATTTATAACTGTATTTAAGTCGCTGTGTAATACCATAGATTGATTAATAAAAGAACAACAAACAAATCTTTTATGGTAAATTGACTGACTGAGCAGAATCAATACAAATATTTTCTTTTATCTTAAAAAGAAAAACGTATTAGAACATGAACATGAACAATTTTTAAAATGGGATGTGATATCTATTAAAAAATACACTTAATGTTCATAAATGTATCATTTTGTATCAAGGAAAGGAAATATAAGACGTCGATTATATGATTACACTTCTCCCGCGAAATTAGCGGGTTTGACATTCGCGGGTTTGACATTCGCGGATTTGATTATTTGCTGGCTATTCACGTTTATGTAATGAAATTTCCACATGTTTGAAATTCATTTCATATGTACAGTTTTGAAAAATTTGAAAAATTTATGTAATTTTACCTGTTAAATAAAATATAGGGTGATATAAAAATACTGATTGGATACACAAGACTGCCGAGCTATGGTTTTTCAAAATCGAATGTCAATTCACGAGTTATAGACTTAGAAAGTTCCCGTTATTTTTTATTACATGTCAAGAATTCTCTGGAAAAGAAAAATTGAATGAATGGAATATAAATTAACAACTAAATAAGCACAAATTCGAAGAAATGTCCAATCTTTCATATGGCAATAAAATTTTCAAAATTCGACCACCCAGTCCAGAGTTATAGCTTTCAAAGTTCGATTTTAAGAGAAAAAATTAATTCGCGGTTTTTTCATATTGACGGTTTTTTTTGGAACGTAACCCCCGCGTATGTCGAAGGAAAAGTGAATAGGATTTAGATTTATAAGTTAGAGAGTAATAATAAATCGAGTCAACAACATAATTTTTAAAGATATTCATGGTGAGTTATTAAATTATTAGTGAAGAACTCATTTTGAGTTATACCCTCGAAAGTATTACTATTGTACTAATTATTATGGAGTATAATCAGTAGTTTTTATTACTTTTATTGCAGATAATAGTGATTCGTTAGGAAATATGGTAAAATTTTGGTTTATGGTCTACTAATCGTATAGTAATTCAAACACTTTAATTTATAATAAAAAGATATAATTTTATTTGTGTATGTATAATATTTATAAAATGTTCACTTAAAAAATATTTAATTACAATTATCAATCTTTGGATCCAGTCTTAAATATATAAAGGTAATTAAAATTTACTTTAATAATATTTAAATTTTCCATAAACGCGATAATTTTATTTTTTTTAATTTAGAACTAGCAGCCTTATACAAAATAAAAAATGCATTGCAAATAGAAAATAAACTAAACGATTATAGAGTTTCACATTTCATTTAACATTCGATATTAAATGAAATCGTTATTATTTCATTTAAATTGTACTAATGTTTAAAAGTTGTACGTTTAATCTCAATGTTTATTAAATACAAAATTATACAAATGATGGCACAAATCATTTCTTACAGTTAATTTTTACCCAATTTAAAAGACTATTTACAATAATCAGCAATATTCTGTTTTTCTCTAGCTTTCACAACCCAATATTGCGGATATCGTAAAGTTACATTTTTTCTGAGGTTTTATAATATTTGCTTTCTGAAGGACACTGTCTGGAATTGATCGATTTGATTGCATGTCCAACTGTGATGGATCTATCGATACATTTTTCAGATAAGGTGATCCATCCAAACGTGGACTATTACATGGGGAAAATTGATTATAATCATTTCTATCTAATCGATTTTGTATTGATTGATACTGCTGCTGGTAGTGATGTTGTAATGGATTAAAATACTGTGTATATGGGGTTTTCGTAAAGTAATTTAAAGCCAAATCCATCCATGCTGGATGAATTCCGGACGGATAGATATTCTCACGAAACTGATGCATTAATAATTCTTGATGGTGCATAGCCTGTTGATGCGATTGATAATTTATTTGACCATCATCCGAATGTAATGTACTACGGATATCATCGTTTGTTAAGGATGTTACTGGTGAACTTGTACCACTGGAACTTTCACTTATCGACAATCCACTATCGTCTAACGATGACATAGATTCGGTAAAGCTATTTAATCGCTTACGTTTACCACCGCACACATTGCTATCGATTAGAATTTCACGATCGTATTCACTAGATTGTTTTTGTCGATCGCAAATAAGTTTTGATGTTGGTGATATTGGGACCGATATTGTTGATGATAGCGGAACCGATCCGGATGAATGGATCATTTTTCGTTTACATCTTGACTGACCGGATTCACGGAAGCCTTTTGCAAATGGATTATTGTCAATTTTTAATTTTGTGATACGATCATTCTGTAAAGAATAGAAGAATTAATATTTCAATGCATTATTTTTATATTTATTTTTATGTTGTTATTGCTAGAAGTGTGGTAGGGTGCTTGAGAGATATGCAAATAATACATTTTCTCTCAAACAGTATACATTATATCATGTTTATTTCGTTTTCTCGAATATTAGTTATATTATAACGTTAATCTAAAGATCAATTTTTCGACATTTCATTGATTTAAAATTTAAATATATCTAGCAAACAATATAATTTCATTTTTTCGCATGAGAAACATAAGCATCTGTAACACAAAGTACCCGCCGCGCCATATGAGTTCCGAAAATAATTTTCTAAAGAACATTTTCTTAGCATTTATCATTAATGTACCGCAAATTTAAACATAATCCTGAAGGAGATTATCTTGTACAGTATCTTTTTTATTTCTATTCACCTATCGTAAACAATTAGGCCAGCAAACCGTATTTATATTTAAAAACCAAAAATACAAGCCTAAAGCGAATCTATTGCATTCAATAAAATTGAGTTCATATAAGGGTAAATTGTTATTGAGTTAATTGCTTAATTTTATTAAATATTTTGTCATTTAAGCATGGAATGACGACAATTTACTATGATAACCAGCAAACATATTGACAAAAATAAATATCTATTAGTTAGGAGTCCCAATTGCCTTAGGTTAGTTTCTGTCTTTAAACATAATGAGTAGAAGAAATATAAAATAAATTTTTAAATAAAACATACGTCATAGATATGTGTTAATTTCGAATGTAATAATTCCGGATATGTGGATTATTTTTCTTATATAAAATTGTAAAATTGTTATTGTTATTATTTTGTTTAGATATAGATGTTTAGAAAGGTACCAATTTACTTGTACCAATAAAGTAAATCTTGGCTCCAAGGTAAAATGTAAAAACATACTCGTAAATACATACATTTGGAAAATAAAATCAATAGCTAAGTAAATAATCTTATTTAATTAAACACATATCAATTAAAAATTATCGAGGAAGAAATAGAAACTATGCTTCAGGATGGCTTTACAAATTATAATATTTTAAACAGAAAAAATTACAAGAAACACAGGAAATCATCCTTTTATTTACTACTTATTGTTAGTAACAAGTAGCCCCTTATCTTTTCTTTAAATTAGATTATATTTTTTAAATATATTTTATGTTATCACCCAAATGGGACAAAATCAATATACTATCATGACCTGTTTAGTTCGATTTTCATAATATATTTGTATTCCTTTTCAATATGCCATACTCAGATAAACATCATAGGTAGAGCAGGGGTTCCTAATATTTTTTTTAAGCGAAAATATATCATTTATTCAGAAAATGAATTTTTCTAGCGGCCCCAATTTGTTACTCGATTAAACCGACTAGTCAAGTTAGTTTGTTTGATATAAACTTCATGTAGCTTATGAGCCATAATATTTGTAACTTATAATTGAAGATCACTTGGGAAATAGACGGAATGTCACAACAATATATCAATTACGAGAAAATTTGAATTTAAAGTTTGGACTTCCTTGTGTTTCACCTGTGCCTCGTATTTTAGACACGACTATTAGCTGACTGTGCCATGTTTTTTTCTGAGGAGATGTATAGTATATAGACATTTTGCTACTAAATTGCGATCTTAACTCAATTTTCGATATTTTGCGACACTCCGTCTTTTCCCTCTGTGGTCTTCAATTGCCTTAACACTTATTTCGTTATGTAAGAGTCTTTTGCTAATGCTGTAGTGTCTTAAAATAAAAAGGTGCACCGTAATTCAAGCTAACTGCCACTTCCATATAATAATTTTGTCGCCAATAATTTTTACATATATTCTGTAAAGTCTCGTACGATCAACATTTCTAAACATAATGATAAACGTAATTTTCTTGAATAGAAAATGATATCAGATTGAATATATGAAATGAATTAACTGTAAGAATGGAAAAACATCATCTACGTAAAAGTGTGTATACGAACTACGTCTTTCCCCCATCCGATCTTCGGAGTAAAGCTGACATTTTCAGACATTTTCAGTAGTGCAATAAATTGTATAACTTTTGAAATAACGTCCGAAAACAAATATTTCCTAGAAATATATATTTTGGTTATGGCATATTTTTAAAATCTCCTTGCTTTAAAATCTTTGGAATTGTCTAGATAAGCGAAAAAATATTTTTCCGAAATTTTAGAATTTTACGCGTCTCCATGAGCAAATTTAACAATTTCATTTGTGGTCATCAAATGTCCCCAGTTAAGCGCTTGGTATCTGGATAATTTTTTTTATTGAAATTAAACGAAAGTCGATACAATTCACCGAAAACGATTAGTTGAAGGAACTATTGACAAAAGACAATATATCGATATAATTTTCAATGAAGCGGTTTTTCAACGCCCCATTGCACGGAACCCATATGTTGTACAAGAAAATGATAAGAATATGAATTGTAGGTAATTTTCTCAACTCTATTTCAGTCTTGGGCCACTTTTGCGTAAAAAGCTTAATTTGTGAATTATAATCCCAGAACCAAAATGTGCAATGGTTTTTTGGCGATTTCTCATATTTGCCGATAAAAATTTTGTTGGACCACTTCAGATTCGTGTTCAGCACCCCAAAAAACATAAAGTAAGCCACTAAAAACAATTACTACAGAACTTTCCACTTTATGCCCTTTTTAAACCTATTTTGACTAGCCTACATATATTCTTATTATTCCGAATGAATATTTCAACAAACCATATTTAGAAGCATTTGAACCAGTTACTTGGTATGAGTCAATACTTTGGAAAAGGTTTAACCAACATGTTTGTGCAAAGAAATTACCGCAAAGAAATAAAAAGAATTGTCGACGAGTTTGGGAAGATCGGAAAAGTTGGAACCACCCATATTTTTTGGGAGTAGGTACCTGCAAAAATAAAATTTATTGTATATTCTCAGGTGTATTTAAGAAAAGAAATAATTATATATAATATACAGTTTCATATGTATCTCCAATTTGGCAAAATTTGGCGAAAATTAAATTTTGAAAAACAATCCTTGTAATTCGAAATGCAGTTGAATGAAATCCAATTTTCAATCAAACGAAATAAGTATATTTTAACTCATTGAAAATTTTGTATTCTTTTAACTTGTCGTTATTTCTTGCATGTACGTACATATATGATATATGATATGAATGTCATGCACTACTTATGGCCTTTATACTTATTTTGACAAAAGAAGTGTATATATATTACATATTTTGGTTCTTGTTAAAAATAATTATTATAAAAATTTGAAAGAAACTAAACTGAAAGTATCCAAAAACTATAAATAAATAAACATTCAATGAATGCATTACGATTCATAAGTGAGAGGCAACGTCAATGTTGCCACTATCTAACTAATTTATTAAATCTAAAGAATTTTGGAAATCTCTAATATTGGAATTTTCGGCTGGTTAAATTAAGCATGAGTTTCATTTGGGTTATGGTAAGAAACTAATGCTATGCAATCGGTAGGTTCGTTAGTAGGGTTTGCAATTCCGTGATATATTTTCAATACGGGATTACATTATCCGAATTAGGGCTGCAAACCCTATTCGTTAGGTACTTTTTTTGCAGATTTTCCAGCCCCAAGTTTTTTAAAAGTTCACCTCAATTCATTATAGTCTCATTGCATCATAATGAAAACGCGAGAAACTTTGCAAATTAAAAACAATTTATTTACATTAAATTAAAATTTTTTACATAAAATATTTTCTTAGTTATTATTCTTCTGTAAAAATATGTTTGATCTGGTTGCTCAAAAGATGCGTGGCAATTAACCTAGCACACTATACACAGTCTACATTCACGCACTGGACATTTGAAACAAAAATTGGTCACTAAGATATCTAAAGAATTTTTGTGGCGCCAACTAAGAAATTTGGACCTGGAAACACTGGGCACCGCTTAACCTACAAATCCAAGTGAGAAGATATGTTTCGTGCTAATTTTTGAAACATGAATATTCGATATGCTGATAAGTAGACACAATTATTAAGGCAACTTGCTCGGATTTTTGGTCTATTTAGGGTCTATTAAGGGATAATTTTCTTCAATGAAACCTCTATTTTATTACCTATACCTCTATCTAATTAAAAATTAAAAATACATATTTATGGATAATCTTATATAATCTACAATAATATTTATTGGTTATCTTGAAACAAATTGTCTGCGAAACTATTTATGTATATCATTTATTATTTTTTGATGTGTGGGCGATTTAATAGGTATAATATTTTAAATTTAAATTGTAGTTCTTATAGTTAATAACATTATAAACTAACCTGGTACGCGGTAACGGCTACAAATTCCGTTTCAGGAAATGTGTAGCTTTGTTGGGGTGCCCACGGTATTTGACCCGGATCGGACGTTCGAATTATATGAAGTCTTGGTTGATATTTATGCATACTTGTTAAAACGATCTAAGCAAATGCAAAGAAAAACTTATATAGGACAATACTTTTAAAAATTTACTTAAAAATGGATACTTACATGTCCACTATTATCTAATGTGTTATTTGTTAATTTGACTTTGTTAAACAGAATTGGTTGCACAGACCAATGTGATCCTAACGCTGGACTATCCGGATGTAAATACATTCGCTGCGTACTTTGGGGTTCGGCACCACCAGCCGGCACCCATTGTGTTCCTGAGAATTTATATCGACAATCGCCGATTGGTATCATTTCCAATAGTACACAGTAATTTGCATCATTTTCTAAACCTGAGACGGATACACGTAACGATGGAAACATACGACTGTAAAAAATATAAAAAAAATTAGTTTATAAAATTTATTAATTTAATATTTTATAATTATTTATTGGTGTAATATAAAATCATTAAAAAATTTAGTTTCGATAAAATTTCTTGAATTTTATTGCATAATTATTAGAAAAATTATTACTTGTTTCGAAAGGGAAAATAAAAAAGTTATACGGAATAATTAAGATTAACGACACTGATTAATATTAAATTATAAGCATTTATTAATAGACAATAACATTATTTATCAATAAATATTGTCAATAAATATTTATCAATCAAAAAATTAGAATGTATTTTTGGGAATGTTTTTAGTTTTATTTAGATAATAATATTGATTGATAATAAAATATCTTTCACTAAATTATGGTGAAATTCATTGAAATTTGGTAAATTGGGTGGATAAAAAATTCACAAGATTATTTATTTTAAATATTATTACAACCAATTTACACAATATCTATCTAATAGTATATACGGGAATGGGAATTTTTTGTTGGATGGAACTTAATTAATATGTTACATGACAAGTCATACTAATTATTTACATAACTGCTAATGGATTTCTTTCTTCTCGCATCACATCAAGTCATAGAGCATTATAACAACATAAATATATACATTCGTATGCACTACATAAATGAATACTTGATGCCAACGAAGATTTTAGTTATGCTTGGATTGTGGTTTCTTGAAATTGTTGGTTATATTGATGAAAAAAAATACAAGAAAATTGTTGTGAAGAATTCTGTTTCTTATTTTACATTTCATAGTAAGATCAATATAATTTGAATAAATAAAAACATAAAATAATTTTCTAAGAATTCATTTAAAATTCTATTCAATTCAATTCAATTTCATAATTTTTTTCATGTGTTTTGTAAGAAACGCTTCGAATCCATTTTGGTACATCATTTAAAATAATAATTTATTGAAAGGATCAGAAAAGATACATATAAAAGTTCCTGGACCAGTAGAATTGAATTATTAAAACTATTGATTAATTGATTAATTAATACACATACACATACACAAGTAATTTTAATAATAATATTTAACATGAACGCCTACTGGATATTTTATTGGATTTACCTGCAATTTCTAATAAATTAAGTTTGCATTCAAATAATTTATTTGAACGAATTGATCAGATTTTACATTACCAATGCATATTAACAAATATTTATTTTATTGATAAATTCAGTTTTATTTTATTTGAAACTTGACACCTAACAATAATAAACATCTTGGGTATATTACCCATATTACGCATTGTAACCAAATAACATACACACACGCTGAGGTGTTTTTTTTAGTTAAATAATAATAATTAAATGTTAGCACGATGCATCATTATTTTCAAAGCATAACCGAAATTTAAATCAAGCGTAATTCTAAGTTAATAATTTCGGCTTTTAAATAGAAATATTTTTAAACGAATAAACGAATAACTTAATTGTACAATTTCAAGAATATTGAAGATGAGTTAACTTTTGGATTATATTTATTTATTATATAAGTGTATTTTATTGTTTTTAGTAATTGAGATTAAAATAATAGATTATAAGAGATGTGTTTGATTAAGAAATAAAAATAGACGAGAAAAATGTTAATTTTTCAATTTTGAAAATAAGCCGTTGGGTTTGAATTAAAACGGGTTAAATCCACCATGACTGAAGCCGGTTCAGAAAATCTACTATATGATGAACGTGAAAACGCATTGGTTCTAAACATTGAAAATTAATTCAAAATTCCTTTTAATTCAAATTCAAATCGTAAACATTTTGAAGTAATATTTTCGACGTCCTCATTGTCTAATGTTAAATTTGCATTTGGAGCTACAAGGTGCGTGGATCAAAAAGTCTGGAATAATCCTAAAAGATGGCTCTAAAGTGAATCATTTATAAAAAGCTTCATCCTTCATTAGACGTCTGTCAAAATTTCAGCCATTTTTATTTGCGCATTTACAATGTCTGATTAAACACTATTATTTACGTAAGAAAACGATAACCGAGACGAAAGCTAAGCATTATCTGGACTCTGCACCGTCGATGATGATGATTAAAAAGTTGTTTTCTGTCTCTCGTTTTGGCCGTACAAGCATCGACAGTACACCAGAAAACGTCGAAAAAATCCATAATGTTATGTTGAACGACCCCAAAATGAAATTGAGGGAGCTAGCTGAGACCACAAAGATGTCGTACGGCAGTGTGTTCAATAACATACATGACATTTTGGGTGTGAAGAAGCTCTGCGCCCAATGGGTGCCGCGTTTGCTAACAGTGGACCAAAAACGAATTCGTGTTACGACCTCCTAGCAGAATTTGGCAATGTTTACGAGAAATCAAACGGAGTTTTTCCGCCGATTAATGCAACATTGAAAACAATGTGTGAAGTGCATCGAAGCGTCCAAAAACCCAACAATGAAGAGGTTATCTCCGTATTATGGGATGCAGATGGAGTAATACTTATTGATGATCTTGGAATAGGTAAATCCATTACTGGCGCATATTATTCATCATTATTGGATCGTTTGAAAATTGAAATCGCAGAAAAACGGCCGCATTTGAAGAAAATTCTCTATCATCACGACAATTCGCTTGCTCATTCATCGTTAGTTGCGCAAGCAAAATTGTACGAAATCGGGTTTGAACTGGTTCCTCAGCCACCATATTCGACCAGATCTGGCCCGCCAGCGACTTCTACCTGTTTCCGATGGCTCATCGGTAAGCGAATTTACTCAAATGAGGAACTCATACCTGAACCTGAGGCCTATATTGGAAAACTTTTAAAGGACTACTTTTTGGATGGGATAAAAAAGTTAGAAAATCGTTGGACTCGCTGCATCGACTACAGGAGGTAGTTGAATTGTCCATTTTACATACAAAATCGAGGTACCTTTTTCTCTAAAACTACTGAACCAATTTTCTTCAAATTTCAAATTCTGGAGGATTTTTTTTTAAAAAAAAATTACGGATTTTACAGCATGTTGAAATTTTTTTTTCCATTTGATTTTCAACTTGCTGTAAAATCCGTAATTTTTTAAAAAAAAAAATCCTCCAGACAATCTTCTTTTTTTATAGCCAAGATAGAACCTGAAAAATTTTAAGAAAATCGGTTCAGTAGTTTTAGAGAA
>JANTOP010015007.1:0-14296 GCA_027564815.1 Symmerus nobilis | reverse complement strand
TAAAATTTGACTGGGGTACTTAAAAATCATATAAATAAGTAAAGGGTACTTCCCCCAAAAAGTTTGAGAAACACTGCTCTACACCGAGACACACGATAAAGTAATTGCAATATGACAGTGCTCGGCGCCATGTTGCAAAACCGGTCAAAACATACTAGGAAATGCTGAAATTGGAGATCTTGCCCCACCCAGCGTATTCTCTCGACATTGCATCTTTCAACTACCACTTGTTTTGATCGATGCCATACGATATAAACATAATATCAATATATTATAAATATAATATGACAAAATGTTATAAAATTTAGAAATCTAACTCGCAAAGTTTCATGAAACCCGGAAGAATTCTCGACGCATCGCAGTGGCCTCGTCCAACGTGGTTAATTTTATCAGTATTTTCACGGAGGTGGCTAATAATCGAGCTTGTTCGTCAATCGCCTTGTGATAACCTTTGTAAATAACTTGTATATGTGAGATATACACAACTAATTAGGCGGTAGTTTTCAAGCATTGTTTTAGCACCCTTTATGGACTAACGTTAGCACTCCGTCGTTCCAATCGTCTGAAATTTTCTGACTTTCAATACAGAAGTTTTCTTCCACCTTCTTTAATAGCCTCGACCACTATTCCACTTTCACCACACGGTCTACCATTCTTCATTTGAGATTACGTCATCTTATATTATTTCTGCCATCTCTTCCGAACCGACGTTGATACGAGGTATATCCGATCAGTGAGAGCTCTAAATTAATCCAAATATTCCTTCGTTTTTCACTCATCGTTCAGCCAAGAAAATAATTTAATAATTATTTAATTGCTAATTCTGGCCGGTAAGCTTGGGTGGATTGAACTTTAATCATTCATATTAAAAGGGATTAAATAATAAACATAATGGTTGGTGAAATTCCAAATAATTGTTTTCTCCCACATCAGAAAATAGCAGAATAAGGTATACGGAAAGAAGTTCTGTCTTGTTCTTATATTTAGATAAATAAATTTCTTTAATTAGTAAATTCCAAGAATAATAAATTTATATTTCTTTATTTACTACGAAAACCTATATCACTCAGGTAAACCTAATTACTTCCTCAATAATCTCTTATATCACCTACTGTTCAATGGGATTAACAATACATTTTAATAATCATTGAGTACCTGACGTTAACTTCAAAATTTAGAATTAAAACTAATTGTTAATACTTTTTTGTTATCGTAACTAGTATATGATGTCGTTTTGTTCTATCCAATCAAAAAAACTTGACTTGAAAGACTATAGGTGACCGTTTCGACCTTAACAAATTGGGAGGTTCTCCTCATTTACCTTTTGTGTTCACAACAATTAGTTTATTCATTTTTATATAAAAAAAAAACATTTAATTGAATTGGAATTGTATTTTGTTCCATATTTAATCTAACGAAGACAATATATTGTATTTATTGAATACAATACATGACTTTGCGGTGCATTCTATACTAATTAATAATAATGCATATTTAGATATTATTTTGTTTTTAACATATATAATTAGAATTCTACTTCCCAAACGAGATTTATAAAAATCCACATTATTCAGAAAAAAACATCCATTAATTTATTAATAGAATTGTAAAGCTCATGTCCATGTTAAGGAAATTACCGGATTTTTAGTTAATCCATAATATTATTTTATATTACCAAATAATTAATCAATAAAATAAATTATTTTCAGAAAAATGAGAAGCCGTATATTTCATTTACTAAGCGTGTTGCTAGTCACCTACATAGTGCCTCTAGTCAATTCAGGACCCGTAACAGTTGTAACGAAATCGGACGATTTTAGTATAGTCATTTTACATAACAATGATATGCATGCCCGATTCGAGCAAACTGGTATATATTCTAACCAATGTTCACCGGAGGATGCAGTTGCAAATAAATGTTTCGGAGGATTTGCTAGAGTATCAACTTTGTAAGTTAATAATTTACTTTTATTACATAATTAATGTTGATAAATAAATATCATTTTTTAGAATAAAGAAATATAGATCGGAGGCTAAATCAGGTGGCGTGCCAGTTTTATACTTGAATGCTGGTGACACGTATACGGGAACACCATGGTTTACATTGTATAAAGACGAAATTGTTGCCGATTTTATGAATAAATTAATGCCAGATGCAATCGTAGGTTAATTTTTAATCGTGAAATTTATATTAATAATCTCTCACTGTAATAACAGTTTTTCTGAATATTTCTAGTCGTTAGGAAATCATGAATTCGATTTGGGTATAAATGGACTAATTCCATTTTTAAATAAAGCCCATTTTCCTGTATTGGCCGCGAACGTAGATACATCAAAAATACCAGAACTATCAGCAACGACAGCTCTTAAGAAATCCCATGTTTTTGACATACAAGGAACGCGTATTGGTGTCATCGGATATTTAACACCGGAAACAAAAGTACTAGCACCACCGAATGATGTTGAATTCGCGGATGAAATTGAATCAATAAAGTGATTTCTATAATTTTTATAATAAAAATCCTCCGAATTGACTTCTTTAATTTAATTTATTTCAGTGCAGAAGCTAAAATATTAAAAGATTCTGGTGTTAAAATTATTTTAGCGCTAGGCCATTCTGGTTTCGATATGGATAAATTAATTGCGCAAAGATGTCCAGATATTGATGTTGTTATCGGCGGTCATTCGAATACATTTTTATATTCTGGAACAGATTTGGATATTGAGAAATCGGAAGGTCCGTATCCCTTTGTTATCAATCAATCGAACGGTAAACGAGTCCCAGTTGTACAAGCTTATGCCTACACCAAATACTTGGGACATTTAAAATTAACGGTAATAATTGGAATTAAAATGAAGTAACTCAATTTTCACATAATAACTTTTTCCATATTCAGTTCGATAATAATGGTAATCTACAAACATTTGATGGAGAACCAATTTTATTAAACAATAAAATCGATAGAGATCCAGAAGTGTTACAGCTTTTAAGTAAATACCGTCCAGGAATTGAAGCAATGCAAAGAGAAGTCGTTGCAACCAGTAAAGTAATTAACATAAAATAATCAGAAAATATCTGCTAATAAATAATTACTTTAGGTATTTTTAGATGGGTCATGCCGCATGAAGGAATGTAATTTAGGTAACATGATTGCCGATTCAATGGTATTTGCATACGCGAAACGATACAACGGTGATTACTGGACCGATGCCTCAATTGGATTTGTTCAAGGTGGTGGTATACGGGCGGCAGCACCAAAAGGCGAGATAACACAATACGATTTAACGACAATTCTACCATTTGATAATCAATTATATTCAATATCGGTAACGGGACAGGAGATTAAGGATGCCTTAGAACGGTCCGTCGAAAGGTACACTAAAACCATTGCTAATGGTGAATTCCTTCAAATGTCCGGTATTCATGTTGTTTACAATATGTCTCGACCAAGTGGTAATCGCGTGGATTCGGTTTCGGTACAATGTAGTCAATGTTCAGTCCCAAGGTATTCGGGACTAGTATTAACGGACACCTACAAAATTGTTATATCACATTTTTTGAATTCTGGTGGAGATGGATTCGATATGTTTTTAGTAATAATAAAATTCATTAATTAATTACTTCTTTATTTTAACAATTTCATAAATTGTAATTATAGAAACCTGGAACATCAATAGAACTAACCGACTTGGAAGCATTAGCAGAATATGTTAAACATTTAAACGTTCTGTATCCGGCCGTTGAATGGAGAATAACAATGAACGGTGAAGCACCAGACGCGGAGGAGCCTCTTACGCCAACCGCTGATCCCAATGATACGGGCGATTCGGCGATTACATTATCTATACCATTTGTATTAATAATTTGTTCACTATTGATCCAATGGTACAAGCATTACTAGAAGAAGTAAAAAGTGAACTAAAAAGAAATTTTATCTTAGTATAATTAAGACTGACTCAGGCGGTACCACATGGTTGTATATAAATGAATGACGTGATTGTTGTATCTTTATATATTTTTTAATTTAATTAACGTGTTAATACAATAAATGAATGAAGAAGGATAATTATTTAAAAAATATTTCACTGTCAGTAAGTGTAGTCTATGCAAAAAGAATCTCCTAAACCAAAGCAATACATTTTATAATTGTTCTAGAAATGTTAGTTCTACATTTATGTACGAGGCAAAAATATTATATTTGGCACTCGTCTAAATGAATATCAGCCTAGTAAATTCACAGCACAGTAAGAAAAACGAGTCTATAGAGAAATAATCTATTGGGTACAAGCGAATTGAGATGGCGAGAGTGTAGGAGGTATACTATTTTGTTGAAATTTTTGTGTATTCTTGTGAAGCCAAATCAAATAGTAGAAATGGTATTACAATAATCCTGATTAGAGATGTAGAGATTAGACAAGTTTTAATTAATGCAATAATACACCCATCAGGCAGTATAATTATTTTTCAATCAAAGCACACATATTAGTCTAGTCAACTAGTGTCCAAAATGGGCATGAAGTGGAAAGTTCTGGTGTAATTGTTTTTACTTTATGTTTTTTGGGGTGCTGAACATCTGAAGTTATCCAACAAAATTTTTTTCGGTAAATATGAGATATCGTCAAAAAACTACAGTTTTTTTCTCGCTTTTGGCTTATAACTTGCAAATTAATCTTTTTATGCAAAAGCGGTCCACTATTAAAATAAACATGAGAAAATTACCTACAATTCGTGGTCTTATCATTTTTTTTTTGTACGACATTATGGGGTCCGTGCAAGGAGGAAACTTTAAATTCATTTTCAGCACTTCAAAAACATAAAGTAAGCCAACAATTTCACCACAACTTTCCACATAAAATTACCATTTGACTAGACTATATCGTATTTATCCCTTTATATCAACTGTGCCGACTCGCGGCCCGCCAGGTTGTTGTGAGCGGCTCGCAATAAGATTTTAATAAATTAGAAATACCTTTCGTCGGTATACAACCAGAACGCATTAAGTCAAAAATGTAGTTTTGAGTAAATCGATTTTTAAAGTTATCAAGATCTCTTAAACATATGGAAAAAATGACTTAATGCAATCTTGTCACAGCTATATCTTTGAAACTATCCTCTTCCTAGTTATGAAACTTTAATAGCATAGAGTTGATTCATTATGCTACACTTTCCCATCATTAACTCAAAATTGAAAAAAACTGACTTAGTGCCTTCTGGAAGTATACCGACGATTTAATCTTCTCTACATTTAATTGTTCTCTACGTGTTTCATTAATTAAATTTCTTTCAGAACCCTAACTAAATAAGCCCTAACTTAATATTTACAGGAGACAATAGCTATGTTGGTTTAATGGCAATTAAATAACAATATTTGGAACATATAACATTACAATATAAAATAAAAAGAAAACAAATCGTAGTGTACTACCCATAATGAATCCATTATAAAGAAGGTCCTTGATATGTTTTTTTCACCGTTCAATGTAGACCACCGTGTTGTTCACCGGTCAACTACTTGCCACTAGGCCTATTCATTGAATTAATAGATATAAATTGAAACATAATATTAAAACCGACGAAGCAACACAAAAATTTTTGAGCATCTGGCTCTAATAAATACGTATGTGAATCATTATTTCTAAAAATGTTATTTAATAAAGGGAACGTCAGTTTTAGCTGAGATTCCCGAAAATCCGTCAAGAAGAGATAGAGTAAAAATTGAGGTTGATTTGCGGTAAGTTTCGTACAGTTTTTTTATGTCTTGCGACTCGCGATCAATTTTTGGGAGTCAAAGTTGCCCGCGGAAGAATTCTTTACTTCTTAGGACAACCCTTTGTGGTCCAACTAATTTAAAAAAAAAACACAATAACGAGTTGCACATAAACATATGAGATATTGCCCAACTGGTAGTTAAGCAAGTAAATCGATAATATACTACCTTGATCAAAAAGAAAGGAGAATTTTCAGTTTAAACTTCGCATGGATATGATATTTTAAATTATTTTACTGTTCACGGTATTCACTGAATATCGATATTCCCTCCAATTTTCAGCTTTTTGTTTACATAAAGATTTTTTTTGGCTCGGCGATTTTTAATTCGGTTAATAAAACAGGGCAATTATATATCATATGCATTAAATTTTGTCTTAAAAACAATATTAAATTTATGGATATGGTATCAATGTTCCAAAAATGTTATAGAGAACTTACTTTGTCGAAAGCAAATGTTCACGTGTATTACGAACGCTTCAAAAGTAATCGTAATTATGTTGAAGATGATCCTGATGATCTTTCTTATAAGTTAAAAAGACCAGATTTGTGAAGAAACAATTCCTGGGTTCTACATCAGAATAGCGTACCATATCAGAACACATGGATCCGTTTTTGGACTAAAACAATACAAATATTAGAATATAATTCAACAAGCCAATTCACATATGGGCTTATGCGACATTTTCTTGTTGTTGTTCAAGTACTTTGAAAGTTGGAGCAAACACTTGCTCCTACACATATGTGCATTGGAGCCAATGGGGACTACACCAAAGGCGATAATAACATTTATGAAGATTAACATTATACCTTATAATATAATATATTATAACATTATACCTACATTTGTCATATTTTTTAATAAAGCCTCCCTTTTGGTCATGGTAGCACTTCTCTCATAAAATATATTATACAAAATTGAGACATGAGCCGCCCTCCTAATCAGCACCAAAAAGCTCATGTATGAATCGGAGAGTTCATTCTCCGAAACCGTCTCCAGACTATAGTTAGAGAAATATCAAAGTAGAATCGTGGATCGCCCAGTTTAGAAGCGGTATTGCTTAATAGTTTAAATTTAACAAAATTAGTATTATGATAAGTCACTGAAACTTCCATATGAAAGCGCCTATTCTCCCTCGAGGAGTAGGTAATATATTGAAGTGAATATAATGAAAAATCGATTCTTTTCAGAAAACTAGCTATTTTATAAATTGGTGTTTTTTCTTATATACAAATCTTTTTAGCAGAAACCATTCAATCTACAGCATCAAATTTTTTTCCTGTTATTAAAGAAAAGTCATTACAACACTTTAACACGGGCTTTTGTGAAAAAACTATACATATTATTTTTGCAGGAGAAAGAAATTTAGGTAAATTTTTTATTTTTCTTGAATTTTTTTTCTCAGCCCCTAATAGTTTTTAAGCTAAAACACCGTGTTAACGTGTTGTTATGCTTTCCTTTAATAACAGGAAAAAATTAGATGCTGTAGATTTAATGGTTCTGCTAAAAAGTTTTTATATAAGAAAAAACACGAATTTTTAAAATAGCTAGTTTTCATTTCAACTTCTGGAAAGCATGGATAGTTTGGTGGGCCTACCTATTATCGAAAAGCTGGCACACATCATTGTGAAATATAGTCTAGTATTTTTTATGCAATATAACAAAAATCCCATTTTCCAAGTTGTTAAAAGTGCGAGCCCCCTTAAATAAATAAATATAAGTATTAATAAGCATGAGATGAGAAGGAATAATAAATTAATTAACGGACATCTTAGAATATATTAAATTAGTTTTAAGGGTTTTAAGAGTTTATTTTAAGGGTTTATAACCCAATTGCGGTGGCTTCGAAAATCAAGACGGCGTTGGACAAAACCTATCACATGAACAACTTTGCGAACCACCATGTTTTTGATCCAATCAAATAATTCATCTAGATACTGGTAGACCGAAGACAGGGATTTAATTAAGAAAAATTAAGGATTGTTAGTGATTTGAAATTAAATTAAAATTAAATATACCAAATTTAAATAATTATTACATAAGAAAAAGTGTTCCTCATACCAAAGAGCCGGCGGAGGTTACAATACCACCTTACGTACATATTTGCAACACACTGTACGTATGGCTATACTTCTGTATATCATACCAGCAAACTCGTATTATACTGACTTGTAGCCGGCATGTCTGGACGATAAGTTGTATACAAATCTTCCATTCATTATTGTATGAATGGAATATGACTTGACTTCATACACAATTCAAAGAAAACAAATCAACTAATTTAATAGAGAAAGTTGTTTATTTTAAGTTTTTAAATTAAGGAAAATACATTTTTCGAGATATGATTGGTTTCGGTATGTGGGAGGCTCAATGGTCTAGGGGTATGATTCTCGCTTTGGGTGCGAGAGGTCCCGGGTTCAAATCCCGGTTGAGCCCTTTTTTCTTACAATAATATATCGGAAATTTGGAAATTCAAGTCTTTGCTTATTTTTAAGAAAAGCGTTAATTTTAAAAAGAATTTTCATCATATTTACACGGGTTTAACGAATTCATAATATGTGATGTTCCATAGGAAAAGGGACCTTATCTTCCCATACCAAATTTTCAGTAGAGCTAAAAATATGCGTTTGAGCAAATCGCTTATCGTTTATCCGTTTTCATGTTTAGGTTGAATACGCCCAGACATGTTCTGAGCAATACACAATCGATTTTAAGTCAATTACTATTTCAGCAATACAAAAGAAATAGATTTTCCGCAACCTCTAACACATCAAAGAATGGACCTTATCTTCCATTAAGTATTTCATATGGGGAAGTTGGTCCCTTTTAATTTTTGTTTGGCTTGGAACTTATTATAAAAAAAATTAAGTTTCTATTGTAGAATTGCAGTTTTCCAGGACCACTTTTCAGTATTTTTATTATGGCAATAAAACGACGATCGTTAGATTAATTTTCTTTACAGATTTGAAATCTACACAAAAAATCCTATAAGAAATGGTGACGTGCGTTTCTTAATTCGTTTGTCATATGTCAGGAAAACATTGTAAAAATTGCCAAACTTTGAACCTCGATATCTCACAACTTGGAATTTTTATACTACAATTTCAAAATGCTATAACTAAGCCAATTTTTGGAATTTTCGGGTGATTTAGGTGTCTTTTATTGAAAATAATGTATAAATTTAGGGATTGCAAAAAACCGGATTTTGGTTCTGGGAAGATAAGGTACCTTTTCCTATGGAACATCACATATATTTATCACAGCAATGGTTCACTATTTTTGATAAGAATTTCTATATTTCATTTAAGAAAATTTGAGGCAAAAAAAATTATATTATTATAAAACGATCTTACATCAAACAACGCATTTCTTAATGACATCTAGCAAATTTAAGATATATCGAAGTGTAAGTAGTTCTCAATATATTATAATAACGGAATGTTCTAAGACGTTACTGGTTTGATAATTATTTTTATAAATTTACTCTTTTAACGATTTTGTAAATTTTTCAAGAAGCCAATATGAATTACCGAATTACCATACTTCGCCCACAAATGGTTATCTTATTAAATATTTTTATAAGGAATATTCATATCAACTTGTGATATCTTTCTCCAGATATACTATTATCTGTTATATACTTTTATTTTTAATAGTATTTACATAATGACAAAACTTAATTAGCATTAACACATTATTTATAATGTAAAGTATATCTAATTGTAACACATCTTTACTGATTTCATTATGTTTATAATTTCAGTTAGATTTGTACATTTGTACAGAAAAGTTTTATTTCGAAATTATTTCGTAAAAACGTTTCATTTCATTATCGGTATTCAGGCAATAAAAGGTGTTTTTTTCTGTATAATAAACCGGCATATTCTATATGGAGTCCCACAGATTAGCAAAGGTAGTTATAATTAGCAAAATAAAAAAGTGGTTAAAAAGAAAACATATATTTATAGTAAAATAATAATAAATATTGTTTATTATATATTTATCTTTTAGTTATACTTTAGCAATAAAAGTAAGAAGATTGTATATTGAAGGTTTTACTGACTTGAGATAAATATACTTCGGTAGACATAGAACAGAGTTACTGTTTTGCATAGTGCATACCACATAGTAATACTGTTATCTGCCATCTATTACTTCTTCAAAGAAAAGTAAGCTTATGTAAATTCCAAAATTTGAAACGAATAACAATTTTTAAAAAAAATCGAGTAATTTCGTAGTAATCACAAAATTTTACAAAAATTTAGAAATTACATCTCGCGGACAAAGTGAACAAAAAAATGTGACTTTTGTCCCGACCCCATTCGATTTTAATAAAAGTTTCAGAATTTGTTAGGGTTAAAAAATTTTCCGATACATATTTGTTCATCCCTAACAAATTCTGAAATTTTTATCAAAATCGAAAGGGTTCAGTGGAGGTAAATTTGGCTAGAAAGGCTGTAAATTGTATATGCTTTATTTATTGACTAATTTTATTTTGAAATAAAAACCAATTTTAATCAAAAATGTGATTCACTTCATTTTGGTCCATGGATGAGTTTCGGTCAGTTGCGCCAATGCTCAGAAATTACTTCAGAAATAAATCATGACGCTTTATAATTTAACAACAATAGCTTGGAAAACAAAGCTGCATATTTTGGTTTAGAGACTATTATTAAAATGTATTGAAATTGAAATTAACAATAGTAAAATACAAGTAAATTAATTATTACCATTAGTTTCAATGTGACTTTATTGTATCGTTTTAGTTAGTATAGTCTATAGTGTATAGTATAGTATATATTGTATAGTTAGCAGTGTGATCTATTGTAATCTATTTTATTACAAGAGCCCATCAAAAAGTATCCGAACTACCAAATGAAGGAAGACTGTGATATCAGAAGAATATTTATCCTGGATTTTGGATTGCATATAAAGCACTTTTTTGTCTAATAATTTCGTTTCATATTGGGGAGTAACAACTATATGAACGAACATATGAATAGATTCATTTTATATTCTCCCCATAACCTTTAAGGTTGTTAAAGAATATTATTTTTAATAGGGTTGAAAACAGATCAAGAAGATCTGCGGTGGGAGCTTGCTAAATCGAGAAAATTTCATACAAATTTTATCTGAAAAAAATTATCGACTTAGCAAACTCCCACCGCTGGTCTAATATATGTATATCGCTAGTGTATTCCCATATAATTTTCGATTTTATTTTTATATAAAGAAAGAGTCGTGTATGTAACGAGGTATAAATTAATAATAAATATAAAGCGACTGGTATAATAATTATCACAATTTAATAAGCCATATATCCGAAAGTATTGATATCCATTTTGTTATATGGAAATATAGAACACGGAAACTAGTATCAAACCCTTTCAAGTAAGGTCCTTAAAATCTTTCAGTGAATTAAGTATGGCATGTTCAAAATAGGGATAGTTAAACCTCGAAAGCATGACCATCGAAAATTATCGATAGTTGTTCAGAGAACTATCAATAACTATCGATAGTAATACCGGTTTTTCAAAACTGGTAGAGAGTGTGCTTTTCACTATGTGCAATTGCAAATCACACTACTAAAATCAGTAATGTAGATCGTAAATATACTTTTGTTGTCATTTCATATTCATATCAATTATTATCGCCCAAATTCACTACTCTCGAAACTTCTTTTATTTTTATGTCATGTATTCCCGCGCTTGATATTCGCTATTATGCTATTATCATTTATATTTATTTATGAAATATCATACGTTAAGATGATTTCAAATAAGGTCATGTATAACCTTCCTCGAGAAAACCCACCTAGTGTCAAAAAACGGATAAAGTAAGATCGGTTTCCGGTACTTGAATGTATAGAATCACATAGAGCATGCCAGAATATTCCAAAATATTCCATATTTTCGTACAGTAGCTGGGTTGAATATTTATTCAAAGTGTTACACCCATAAATTTCATAATCTCAATGCATAAATTGCATTACTTCGTGTAATTTCGTGCGGGTTTCGTGTATTCGTATCGTCTTATCAAAATTGTCATTACTTAAAATTTCCTCGTAATCCGAAGGATATGATGCTATACAGATATGAATCCACTACATCGTTCTGAAACAATATCTATTTCACTTCAACGTGCATGAAAAAAGACAACGAAATGCTACAAATGCAGAGAAATTGATGAAATTAAAAGCAATTATATTCCAATTAGACGATTTTTTACGACAATATTAATTTCGTACAAATGTAGGTATAAATGACGAAAGTATTCAATAGTAATATAAAACTATCGACACTACTCTTTAGACCAATACTATCGAATACTATCCATAGTACACTATTGAGGTGTACCTATCCTTCGTTCTATGTGTATATGCAAGCAAACAAACTCATGTTTATATCCTGAGCATAGGAATAACATATATTAACGAAACGACGAAAATCGACGTTCATTTTCAATATTTAACCGAATTAACGGATTTTTTTAAGAGGGTGGTTCACATAATAATTATCTGTAAAACTGATATTGGATTTTTTAGAAAATTATTGGATCATTTTCAGGAAGACAAAGTTAATTTCAATATTATATCGGTTACATCCAATCCAAAACTATGCTTAACTATTTTTATTCCGTTTGTGCATTTGAATGGCAAATTTGAAAGGATTTCACATCTTTATAATAAATACTATATAATAAAATAACTCAATGTATTCAAAAAATGGATACTAACCTAGTTTTACTAGGTATGACCCCCTCGCCGGCTCCAAAAAGGGGAAACAATTTATTAATACGAGTACACTATTTTTAATTTATTAATTATTATAAAATACAATTTTAAATTCTTTTTTGTTTGATTTAATTAATCCTATAAATTGTTCTGTTCCCTGAGCCCACAAGTATGATTAGAAAATCTTTTCTCTTCCCTTCCTCCGTCGTCCTAATCTCGTTCGATGCTCTTTCGATGTTCTTTTCTGTGGCCCAATCAAGGCGATCCGAGTTGGTTCTCTCCTCTAAATCCTTACGGTAAGTGACGAGTATTACGATCGGGTATGCAATGATTTACTTGTGGACGTGGTGGACCAACTAACTTAGCTTAAATCTAAGTTATCTATTATGATTTTTATCATACATTTAACATTTAATATAAATATTTTTATCTTATTTTAAATTATTATAAAATGAACCAGTATCAGGCGTTACATAGGCTCATTGTACCTGCGTAATTCATCAAACTAATCCAACATATTAGGTATACTTTCTCTGTGAGAAACTAAAATTTCTCTATTCATTTGTACCGAAATTTATAAGATATTTGTTTTACAATTGATTAATTCGTTACACTAATTTATACATTTGATTTATGTTGTGGTTTACTTTAATCGATTCTTAAGTATTTATTTCGATTCTTTCGATTCTTAAGTATTTATTTCAATGACAAAAGGTGTGAACACAGCAATAAAAGTATTTGCCGTCGGAAGGTATGACTTTTTGGTATATGTATTTGTCTGTCATTCAGAATCCCACTCAAACTATCTTTGTCCAGAAATGCGTTCTATAAAATAACGAAATGCCTATTTTGCGCAGACAATGATACTCAGGATAAGAGTGACAGATTCGCCAAATTTCGCCCAATTCTCGCCAAATTTTTTTGATAAATTGAGCCTTCCGATTGACGAACAAATGGTTCCGTATTTCGAACGCTACTCTTTTAAAATATATACAGGGGAAAGCTCGTTCGTTCTGTGTCATTCGATCGAATAACGCATGAAAAGGACATACCAACATATCGACAAAACGAATAAAATCTTGCTAGTTCGCTCGCGACGTAACGATGACGTAACGATGGTGGTAGAATAGGCATCCGTGACAAAAAATGATGGAATTCCCTGTTCTGGGAAGCATTAGATTCCGCCGTTATCAACGCCTGGAAGCTGTATGGCTTTATACAAGATGCAGCAGGCCTAAAAGTAATATCCCAGAAATACTTAGTGGATGTTAACTCAAAATTTTTATTTATTTCTTTCTGATGATAATAATAAAGAGCTAATAAGAGATATTGTTCCAACGGGTGATTTTTCACGCGGCATTTTCTGGGAAAGAGCTGAAGATGGAAATTTGTTAATCATGGAAGGCCAACAGATTGCGAGATGGACTGAATACGTTGCTGATATACTCAACAAGCCATCCCAAGATGTTGTGCGTAGCCCAATCGATCGTCCTCCAGGTACTAGAAACTTTTACGAAGGGGTACCGAGCCGTGGAGATATCAAATTTGCCATTAAACAATTAAAGAACGGCAAAGCACCAAGTGCTGACAGCATCCCTGCCGAATTGTTAAAAGTAAATATTGAACAGACTGCCCAACTGTTAAAAGCTATAATAGACCAAGTATGGCAATCCGATGAAATTCCAAGCTCTTGGACCGAAGGCTTAATTATAAAATTTCCGAAAAAGGGTGACCTAAGCATCTGTGGAAACTGGCGCGGAATCACCCTGCTTAACACGATTAATAAGATTATATC
>JANTOP010015006.1:0-30494 GCA_027564815.1 Symmerus nobilis | reverse complement strand
AATTTAAAAATAAATTTTTTTACTGTTTTTTTTTAATCAATTTTTTGGATTTTTTTTTTTAAAAACAATTTTTTTGAAATTTGCAATTGTTCATTGTAACATACCGTCAAAATTTATATTTTAAAAATCGAAAATTCATTAAAATAAACAGATTTTTGATAAATATTTTCCTGTTGAAAGAATTTTTGAAGAAATTATTTCTTACTTTTTAAAATTTTTTTTTTTGAAAAAAAAAATCCTTAGATTTTATACATTTTTTTGACACTCTCGCGGAAAATTTCAATTTCCAGAAAATTTTATTAACGAATCGGAAAATCTGGTAATCAGAAATGAAACCTAAAGGTATATATCGAGGAAATTATGTAACAACATTTCTATATTAATAACCCCCTGATTTTATAGGGGCCGGTAAAACGAGTACATCAGGAAACCGGTCGTTTTTCAGGAAAACGGTTAGAATTATTCGGAAAATTTAAAAAATCCAAATTTCAAAATAGATTAATATAGGAGATAATTAGACTTATCCATCAAAATTATAAAGTCAGGGAGTCTCTTCGCAGAATATATTTTAAATATCCCATCAAAAATCTATTAGTTTTTAGTTTTGGATTATCCAAGATTTTCTTATGAATCATAAAGAGTTTAGTTAACGGGTGGAAAATTTTCTTCGAAACTCGGAAAATCTAATTATACCGAATCATTGCTAAATGAGTTAGTAACAATTTCCTCCAATAAACTCTTTGCAAAATATCAAATATGGACGAATTCGTAGAAGCTTTAAGTGTGGTGACCGTATCCCTACCGGCGATGGTTTGTATATTTATTAAAAATCTCCTTGAGAGAATTTCTCTAATTCTTAATTTTCTTTGAAAAGTGGGGAACCTACACCCTAAACGTTCAGCGGATGACGATCTTCTATGCTTTGGATCAAGAAGATTGAACATCTGCTTTCATACAGACTATCGAAAGGTGGAATTGATCGTTTCGAAAATTCTACAAGAAATCGATTTTTTTGTTAAAAATTTCCTAATCATTTTCAGAAAATTTTAAATTTCCAAAAAATATCTCATCTATTTCTAGATAATTAAATGAACAGTTTTTTTTGGAAAAATGAGTTTGACGCAAACCTTCGATTTGAAAAAATTTTCCTGACAATTTCGCGATAATCTTAAATTTCCGGAAAATGTTTCTAAAGAATTAGAAAATCTGATGATGCAACATTAAATCTAAGAGTCCAATGAGGAATTTAAAAAACAAAAATTTTCAAGCAATTGCCCCCTGATTGAATCAAAAATGAAATATTCCCACAAAAGCTTCACAAAAGTGTAAAGGCTCAAAGAAAGCTCTAACTTTGGATGGTAATTTTCTTCGTTTTGAAACTTACTTTCCATCCAAATATTGTAACTGGAAAGAAACTCAAAATGTTACGACGAAAGCTCAACATAAACTTATAAGCTCAACGAAAGCCTTAAGTTTTGAATAAAATTGTATACGTTTTGAAGCCTACTTTTAATTCGAATAAATAAATTTGTATCAAAACTGAAATATTCCTACAAAAGTTTAAAAGCGCAAAGAAAGCTTCTGGTTTGGAAGGTAATTTTCTCCGTTTTGAAACCTTCTTTCCATCCAAATAATTTAACTGCAACGAAATTCAAAATGTTACGGCAAAAGCTCCACATAAACTTATAAGCTCAGTGAAAGCTCGAATTTATGAATAGAAATTTATACGTTTCCAAATGTAATTTTTATCCGAATAATTAAATTATAATCAAATTTAAAATGTTTCTACAAAAGCTCCATAAAAGCTTAAAAGCTCAAAGAAAGCTTCGACTCTGGAAGGTAATTTTCTCCGTTTTGAAACCTTCTTTCCATCCAAATAATTTAACTGCAACGAAATTCAAATTATTAGGACAAAAGCTCCACATAAAGTTAAAAGCTCAGCGAAAGCTCGAATTTTTCAATAGAAATTTATAAATTTTCAAACGTAATTTTAATAAATGAAATAATAAAAATTCGTTTCCAAATTTTATAAATGGACATTTTAATTTTGAGCTTTTAGTTAACTTTCGCCATTTTTGAAGTTTTATTTTGTGAAAATTTGAAATTTCGTTAAAGGATCGTTATCTGGATGGAAAATAGCTTTTAAAATGTAAAAAATATGGTTCGGAAAATAAAGCTTTCTGGGAGCTTTTAAGTTTTTGTAGAGCTTTTGTACGAAAATTTTAATTTTGATATTTTTCTATTTTTCCTCTACTAATTTGAAAACTTCCTGCATCATTACATTTTTTTGGATCCGAAGAAAATAGTTGAGAAATCCGGATCAAATGTCGCAATGTCCGATATTTAAATTTCTCGATGCGAGCCTTTACGGATTTTTAATTTGTCTTTTAGATAAATTTCAACTAATCCGAAATATTTCATTTTTCTATTGTGACTTAACTGGTAAAGCAACTTTCTGCGTTTTAAAATTTTTTCTGAAGATATTTGCTCGATTCGACTAAAATTATTTTTTCTGAAGAGCTTATTAGCTAAACTAAAAATCATTCAGAAAAATTCATTCCAAACCCATATAATATTTCGGACATTCGGTATCAAAAATTTATCACTTCTATTCCGGATATAATAATTTATTTTATAGTCCAGCCTAGGTTATTAATTTTATTTCTAATGGACCACACACACGTTTCATAAAAAAAAAAAAATATTAAAATTCGGAATATAAAGGAGTGTTAAGAAGCTCTTAGGTTTTTATTCGATTAACTAAAATAAATAATAAAAATCAAATTTAGCCTTTTGTTCTAAATGATTTTTTATTATCAAATGTTTTTACTATTATTTCGTTGATTACAGTGACAAGATAATTTATCGGCCAATTAAATATATTTTTGTTAATTAGCTACTCGGTATTTGAATATTCAGAAAACATAGCTATTTAAAAGTAATTAAAATTTATTTAAAAGGTTTTTATTTTTACCGAGTTAGATGAAATCAACATCATAGAGAAAGGAATCCAGTAAATTAGACAGCAAAAAAAAAGAAAAAAAATATCTGAGATAAATGATAGATTTACATTTTACATTTAGTCCATGTAAAATCATTTATACTACAGAGTACATCCAAATTGTTATGCACCACCTAGAGCGTGCCAAAAACGTATTCATTTTACCGATTAACCCTGTTACCCTGCACCGATACAAAATAAATGTTAATGAAATGTAACTTTTATGTAATTCTCGTATAACATTAATTTTTATAGTTTTACCGTCAGTTTTTCCGAAAGCCTGTATATATATAATTTTTTTTTGTTCTGCAACATATTAATCTTGCAGGTAGATAACCGAGAACCAAATGCGCTTTACGCGTAAAGTATAATTTAAATTTGCTTATACCATCCAGTTCGGCTAATATGAGCGCATGCGATGAAGATTTAAGTTAGATAGAACAAGGAACATAAAACCATAAAAAAAAGTGAAACAATAAATAAATTGCAACTTTGTAACATGATTTTTAAAATTGCAATTTACATATAATAAGATCACTCATCACAATTGAGGTGACCAGATATTATTAAGTTTAAAATGTTAACTTAACATAACAGAAAAACTGGTCACCTCAATTATCTTAATGATGAATAAATCATTAATAAAATGAAAACGATAGAAAAACGAAGGAATTTATAGGAAAAATTGTATAAACATTTTTATCTCAACTTTGCACGGTTGTAAAATTCCTATTTCCCTACCATTAAATTTAACACTTCTTGCAAACAGAAGGAAAAGTACCATTTAAAATCATTGATATGTAATGTTATTTTTTTTTTCATTTTAACAATTCAAAATATTGTAATGTTACGGTTATAAAATATTTTTTTATTGCAAATTTTTAAATATAAAAGAACGATCAATAGCCGTAAAAATTTTAAAGACAAATAGCAAGTAGAATCAAGTTTGACATCATTTTTTCTCGTGCTTGTATAGATTCGGCATAATTGCCATATAATTGCGAGTATATTTTAAATTACACAGGTTGAATTGTACCTTATCATTTCGGGAGCCGAGTAGAAAAAGTCGGTATTTTTAGATTAAAATAATTAATATATATATGTACTTTAGGGTGGGCCTTAAAAAACTAACTTTTAAAATTTAATTAATTTAATTAAGTTCCACTACCACCACAACTACCACAGCTAAGCAGTTAAAATGTAAGTATATAATTAGATCAATAAATTAAAATTAATGTAATTATGTTGTATTTTTATATGAAATAAAGATTATTTGATTAACTATTTAAATGAGTCGTTTTAATCCTATTAATTCCATGAGCTCAATAGCTGAAACATTGTCTTCAAGACCCCACGACCTGAATTAACATCAAGAAGGTCGCATGTGTCTTTGCTTATGGGACACTTCCATAGTATCGAACCCTACAATTAATGAACAGGAAGAGATGGACATCTTTAAGCCATCCCAATTTAGTCTCGAAAATATAGATTACATGTCGTAAGACGTAGAAAATTATTTATTTGTGGGAATTCGGGTCTTTATGAAACTCGATAGGAAAGTACTATGTAATTTAAAAAATATAAAATTCAATATTTATAACTTTCATTGCATAAATTCAAAGAAGTTTTCGATTTCCCGATAATTTCCTTCGGATCAAAAAAAATTGTAATGGTGCAGGATGTTCATAAATTAGTTGAGCAAAAATAGAAAAATATCAAAACTAAACATTTCGTACAAAAAAATCTGCAAAACGTAAAAGCTCCCAGAAAGCTTTATTTTCCGAACCATTTTTTGAACGTTTTGAAATCAGTTTTCTATCCAAATAACGATCTTTAAACGAAATTACAAATTTTCCTAAAAAACGCTTCAATAATCGCGAAAGCTCATTGAAAGCTTAAAATTAAAATCTCATTTTATATAATTTGGAATCGAATTTTTATCCCAGGAATTTTCGCAGAAAGCTTGTCCAAACATTTAAAAACGCAACGAAAGCTCTACGTTTAGAACTTAACTATATATGTGGAAAAATCTATTTTCTATCCAGATAACGGACCTTAAACGAAATTTCAGCTTTTACCAAGATAAAGATATAAAAATATCGAAAGCTCATTAAAGGAATTTATGTATGCCAAATTTCAGACCGATAGATGAATTTTTGAAGAAAGGGCAAGCAAGGACATGGATTGCCTTCATGACAATTTACCTTCAATTTAATTCAATTCATTAAAGCTTATATGCGAATTTCCCGAAGGAAATTTCACAATGAGAATTAACCATAATTGACTTACACTAATTGCTTAAAATCATTTTAAATTATATATTCGTGAAAGTGCTATGATTTTAGTTGAGAAAACGGCATATTCTCAAAACTTTCGATTTTTAGCAAAAAACATGGCCTTTCTTGGCTTTTTTGAAAGATTCATCTTGCAGCCTGAAATTTTAATCAGATATGCTTCAGATAAATCTATGATAGTTTAGGACTTTAAACTTTGTTCAGTGAACTATAAAGTGGATCGAATGTTTGGTTATTAGGCCAAGAGAGGTCGTATACATTGGGACTTAAATGCATTGACTGTTTCGTTTAGTAGGCACGTTTGGAATTATTTAATACAGTTTGGACTTTAACGATTAAGCAATATAGAAGCCAGTATCCGGAATTTAATTACAATATAATTCCTATCTAGTTTTCTAAAAATTTTGAAACTTTACGAGATGGCAGCGATCCCCAAAACTGAGTTTAAAAATCCCAAACAATTATAGTAATTCATTTTAATAGAGTAGATCAAAATGGCAGGGTGCCCGAAAGGAAATTATGAAAACAATTTTTTCCCCTAATTTAAAGGACCACCCTAATGCACTTATATATATAAATTATTATAATTAATATACATAAGTAAAAAATTTGAGTTTATTAAAACAAATTTGCTTAATTAGATTTTCCAAGGACCGTTCAAAATATTTGGAATTGAAAGCGGACCGAATAATAATCGAAATTACAAGCAAAATCGAAGATTTTGAAAATATATTTTAATTTCTTAAAAAAATAGATTTTAAAAGTATATTTTTCGAGATAACCACTTAAGGGGGTATTCTAATCTAGAGGCATGAATTTCGGGCGGTTTTTGAAGCTCTGTACAAACGAAACAAAAAATATTTTAAGATTACATAAAAATTAACCGAAAAAAAAACTCAAAATTCACAAAGTTATGAGCTGGCAAAGTAGGAGGCGGTAAAAAGAAGGGTGTCCTGGCGTGCATGATTTCAACCCTTCTGGTCATCTGAAACAAAAAATCCGAACGGATTCTTAATTAGTATAGATGCCGCTATAGCATGAACCTTGGAAAAGTAAAACAAAAATTTTTTCACAAAATGGCGGCCGTTCGAAAAAAAAATTGTTGTTCGCATGTTTTTTTTTACGATACCGAATTTTTAAAAATAGTAAAGTCAAAAATTTTGATCTGAGCTTGGTTGAGGCGATAGAGGAATGTATAAAGAACATTCACACCAAATTTCAAATAAATCGGTTCATTAGAACTTGAGATATCATGCACGCCAGTTTTTTTGGACCTCCCACTTTGCCAGCTCATAACTTTTTGAATTTTCAGTTTTTTTTCAGTTAATTTTTATGTAATCTCAAAATATCAATAAACAAATGATAAAAAAAAGGGGTAGTAAAAGTAGTACAGAGCTTCAAAAACCGCTCGAAATTCATGCCTCTAGACTAGAATACCCCCTTCAGGTATTTATATCATTAGGCCTGTTAAACTATTTAGTAAATAGATCGTAAGTGAAATTTCGAAGTTAAAAATTTTCCTGGATATTATGGAGATTTTTTGGATAAGTGGCGGCTTAAAATTTAGTTCGACGGAAACCCCTTCTAAAATTCGAGAGTCGATTTTTCAAACTTTTTTAAGAAATCGGCTTGTTCATTATTCAATTTCGATCAATTGGATTGGAAAAAAGTTTTGGAAATTTCTTAAAGCTCTTTTCAGACAATTTTAAATTTAATTAAATTTAATTAAAAGTTACGTTAAATTATTGGGATAGAAAATACAGATTTTAAAGCGTATAATTTAACAGCGAAACTTTTCATTTTCCACGGAATTTTTTATCGAAAATTCCGGATTTTATTTAAATTTACTTATTGGCAGTAAAATTAAATTCCATACTTACTAAAACAATATTTTAATTTAAAGCTTTCAATGAGCTTTTGAAACTTTCTTAAAGCTTTTTCAAAAAATCTTCAATTTCACTGATTATAAACGTTATTAAATAAAATAATTTGAGTTAGCAATTTGCAGCAATAAAAGTTGGCTCTGCGCCTTCTACGACTGCACACCACTGCTTTAAAGAAAAAGATGTTCAGGATGATCGAACAATAATTTTTATTACTGCAATTTTAAGTAAAATAATAAAATATTGAAATTTGAATTTCAAACTGGGTACCTAGATTTTTTATAAATATCCAATATTTTTGTAAAAAAAATACTAAAGATTGCACCCAACGTTTGCACTGCTCTCTCTGTAAGCAATATCGGTAAAAATTGACCCTCCATTTGGCTGTATGTATCAATTTAATTCAAGCTATGAGTCGTTGGATTGGAGTATACAAGCAAAAATGTTTGTTGATCAGAAGTCCGACATTTCCTCGATATTTTTCTGACCAAGATCGACTTTTCGGACATTTTTTTTGACTTTCTCCATCTGATTTTTTCATCCAACTGAGACTTTTTACGATTTTCCCGTGCATTTTTTTACTCTCTCCCGAATTTTTTTTCCCGGCCTCTCAACGACTGCCTGAATTTTTGCCCACTTTTCTCTATAATTCTTGACTTTTCTACAACGTTCGTTAGATTTGCCTGCAATTTTTTTCCTGAATACTTGATTAGCTAAACCAACAATTAATTTCAGGATTTTGGAGACAAAAATTTGTTCGGGCGAGTTGTAAGCTTGGGAAATTTATTTATTTTCTTCTACGTTAATCTATCACTTTCATGGCAGTTTTTTTCATCCTAATATTAAATTATTTTTTTTATAAGAAAATTTCCGTTTGATTTGACTGAATTTTTTTTTCCTGAATACTTCATTAGCTAAACCAAAAACTAATTTCAAGATTTTGGAGAAAAAAAATTTTTCGAGCGAGTTATGAGCTTGGGAACATTTTCCATTTTCTTCTACGTTTTTATCAATAAATTTTCTGTATCATAAATTTTAAAAATTAATTTGGGGCATATGGGATATTAATCCCATAGATGTGAAATATGTAAGGAATTTTACTTTCGAACGGTACCTTTCATTATACCTGAGAGGCTGAAATTGATTTATAAGGATTCATGTAATTTGCTAAGGAGTTTTAACTTGATTCTATTATTACTAAATACTTATATTAAATCGGTAAAAGCTTGACTTGCCATAAGACAAATAAGATAATTATTAAGCTATGATTTAATTTAAACAATAAGTTTCATATGTATGGTTACGGTCAATCACTTTTCATTGGAAGGTTAAGTAAAAAACCACAGGTTTAAGACTATAACCGCAACAGTATCGGTCTAATAATTATCTAATATTTCTTCTCTATTCATGTTATAGTATAGTTAGTATGAACTTGCTACAAAACTACATCCATAAAGTAAAAAATTGAAGGAATTCCTTTACAAAAATTCATTCGATTCGCTATATAGCCAAATCCAACAATTCAAGTTCATAGTTTATTTTTGTTTTTTTAAATTTTAAATTAAACCATGTTTCGAATGTATTGTCTTCTGAAATTATTCTCGTAGGATATTTTTTAAGCATTAATTACTATAAGATAGATCAAAAAATGTTAACTACTAATCGATTCGTTGAAATAAAATTCATTATAAAATAAATAAGAAAAAGTTACAACAAAAGACTTAAGCGAGAAACCCATCTTATGCAAGAAAAGAATTTCTCGCATAATTTCTTACAATTACATGTCTTAAATGTATCAATAAAATTTAAATATTTAATACTGGCGAGTCCAAGCAGTGAAAAATTATTAATCAATTAAATTTATTAATTATTTAATTAAAATTAATTATTAAGTAATCTTTTGTGTAATATTAGGACAAATAAATGTATGAAGGAACTACCTGGGTAGTTATATTGATTTTTATTTATTTTTCTTGGGACCGTAGAGCCTAATCTTTACATTGCACGACAATTAAAAAAATTTCAATCCAAAAAGGTGGAATTAGGTTGAGTGAACGGCAGAATAAAGCAAATTTTGGGATCAACGGAATTTTGGGGAGCGATCCATATCTTAATTATTAGTTCGCTTAAATTTAATATACAGAAAAATAGGCGATATTATAATTTCATCCCATTGAAACCTGCACCAAAATTCGGGGTTTAATTTTTAAAAAATATTGAGAAATTAGTTTCTTCATTATTCCTTTGGGAACAATTCTGTGTTATTAGTTGTTTCTGGTCCCAAAGAAAATGTTTGGAAAAATGTGTTTTCCTTCAAAACGGTTCAAAAATGATTGAAAATTAATTAAATTTTTAACTTAAAAATTTTTTTAAGGAAAAGTTTATCAAATTTGGTCGAATTTATTTTTCCTGGATAGCCAATGAGTCGAATTATAATACAATTTCAGGGTTTTGCGAATAAAAATTATTTGAGCATATTATGACCTTATTTTCAAAAAAATTAAATTAATCTTAGAATTTGAGTAAGTTTGAATTATATCCTTGAAACGGCAGCAGAGAATTGCGTAGAATTTTACAATTAAATTAATTCAACATTCAGTTATTTATTAAAATTTATTTAATTAAACTCGACCGATTAAATTCGGATTTATAATAAGTTTACAGTCGATTTGTAAAAGTAATATTGTTAAGGTGACAAATGGTTCAAGTATTTTTAGATTTGGAGTCCCGAATTCGGCCACAAATTCGCTACCAGGTCTATCAAGAGTTAAATCACAGCAATTTGATTCATTTATTTTATTTGATGAAATGATTATTTATTGAAAGCTCTCCGTTGGGACGACTAAAATACGGAATTTTGTAAAAAAGCACTGAATAAATTTAAAAATCTCAAGAAAGCTTTAAGCTTTGAATAACTTTTTATCCATCTTGAAATCTAACTATTATCCGAATAATTAAATTTGATTCCTATGTGGAACTTTCCTACAAAAGCTTTGCGAAAGCTAAAAAACTGAAGGCAAGCTTTGGATTTCATTTCATATTCATTCGGATTTAAATCTATTTTCTATTCAACTAATTTATATGGAACGAAATTTAAAATTTTCGGAAAAAGCTCTAAAAAAAAGTTTTTTAAAGCTCACCGAAAGCTTTCTTTTCAAATTTAATTTCTTAAATTTTAATCAAATCAGAAATTTCCCTAGAAAATGTTGCCTAATTTGGCTAAATATTTTTTTCTGGGTTAACCGATGAGCTAAATTAAACACTAACTAATCTCACGATTTTGATATAAAAAATCATTTAAAGTAAATTTAGAGATTAGCTTAGAAAAATTCATTATTTTCTGGTAAATCTCGTTGTTCATCGCGAGATCAATGTATAATTTCAAAATTTTATTAAGGAAAGTTTGTCCAATTCGACTGATTTTCTTTTTCCTGAATAGTCGATGAGCTATGAGATTACGTGCAGGAAATTTTTCGGAAAAATTACCTATTACGATTTTATTCGGGAGGTTTTCAAAGAACCGAACCGATTTCCTACTGGAAAATTATGTCAAATAAAATTGTTCGGAAGTCAAGTCCCAAAGAATGTCTAATTTTCAGGAAAACTTTGTTTGGAATTTGGAAAATTAAATTTCGCCGAATTATGCTTAAGTAACCAAGGTATAGATTAGATAGAAATTAAATTGCTAAATTTTGATTCGGATTCATTCAACTGATTTAATTTCATAAGAATATTGGATTGATCCTCTTTTATTTCCGCAAGTTTTATTTTTAAAATTTCGTCAAACAATCGATTACCAGAAATTTAAAACTCTCAAAATAGGCTAAGCTTTTTAATCCAAATTTTAAATGAATTAAATTTCCCCGATAAGTCATAAAATAGAAAATATTTGTATTATAATAATTTTTTATTTATTTTCTTCAAAATCATGCATTATTTTAATTTGGAAATATTCTTTAATCCGGATGTACCATCAACCATTTTCACCTTCGCAATAATTACATTTTTAATGAAAAATCAATGGATAAAAGGTATCTTATCCGGTGTTCCTCGCTTTCTATTATTCATCTTAAATCCATGTATTATATTCATGCTAATGGGATTAATTCCAAGAATTTGGACACAAGTCTGTAAATTTATTGGATTTGTTGCCCAGTTAAGTTCCCTAATTGAATCGGCTAAAGGACATGTACCAGAACCCGTTCAGGAGAAATTACATTGGTTTCCATTTAACGGCCAGTATTTGTTAAAATTAACATTTTCTATAATGTTGTTGGCCGTCGCAACTGGTGCAACTAATCCAGCTAAAATTATACGAAGAACGTTGGGACGATTCAACCGTTTCATGAAGAATGAGAATAGTGAGGATGAACCTGTAGATGGTGAGGAGCGATATAGAAACCATGTAAAATTGTATCACGATTGGGATGAATTCAGCTTTTAAGATCATTTTGTTCTTTGGTTCAATTGAATAATTAAATTATTTAAAAGCAAATTATTTATTTTAAATTCAATCTATTTTTATATGTAATAAATATAATTGATTATTTAAATAAATAAGCAGATAGCTTTAAGTGGTTGTAATGATGGAAATGCGTGTATTATTTTATTATTGTAACTAATTAATTTCTTTACCATTTAATTTCTTTTTATCTCTGGTAACTTTAATTTAACAAATTTCCCGAAGATATCTCCGAAATAGTAGCAGAGAATTTCATAAAATTTTGCAGTGAAATTACTTCATCATTCAGTTACTTATTCAAAATTATTTCATTAAAATCTACCGATTGAATTTTATGTTATCATAATTTTCCGATCGGCGTATTCAGAAACAAAGGATATTTCCCAATCGGGTAGAGATATCTCCGAAATGGTAGCAGATAAATTCATAAAAATTGACAATGAAATTAACTCAACATTCAGTTAATTTTTAAAATTAATTTCATTAAAATCTACCGATTAAATTTCAAGTTATAATACATAATTTACAACCAATACTGGCGGATTGCTTATTTGCAGAACAGATGACCCAAGTGAGTCGAGCTATCTTCGAAACGGCGGCAGAGAATTTTATAAAATTTTACAGTGAAATTATCTAATCATTCAGTTATTTATTAAAATTTATTTCATTAAAATCTACCGATTAAATTTTGAGTTATAATAATTTTGGCAAACAGCGGATTGTTTATTTGCAGAAGAAATGTCCTAAGCGGGTGGAGGCTATCTTAGAAACGGCGGCAGAGAATTTTATAAAAGTTCATAATGAAATTACCTAATCATTCAGTTATTTATTAAAATTTATTTCATTAAAATCTACCGATTAAATTCAGAGTTATAATAATTTTAGCAAACCGCGAATTGATGTAAGAGATAGAAATTAAGAGATTAACCAAGCTGGTAGAGATATCTCCGAAATGGTAGCAGAGAATTTCATAAAATTTTACAATGAAATTAATTGAATATTCAATTACTTATTAAAATTTATTTCATTAAAATCTACCGATTGAATTCGGAGTTATAATTAGTTTACTTCGGATTTGTCGAAGTTCAATTTTAAGGGGGTAAAAAAGTCAAATTACAGGTGGGTGGTCTACCTGTAATTTACGTATAATATTTACAATTATTTCTTTATTTACTTATTATTCTACTTATTATCTATTTATTATCTATTTATTATCTATTTATTATCTATTAAATTTGTTGAATTATACAATATTCCCATTGACATCTCGTCTTCTTATGTGCTAGCATTGTGCTTACAAATTTTAAATAATTCCAGATAACGAACATCCAACGTACACCACTCCATGAAGCAGCCATTTCGGGTGATGAGGAGGCGTTAAAGAAATTGCTGAATATTGGTGCCGATCGAAACGCTAGAGATTCAAAGGTAAAACGGGACTTACTTTGTTTAACAAATTTTAAAATAAAAACTAAATCCCCGTTCCAGCATGGAAACATCCCACTACATGAAGCGGCTTGGCGAGGTTATAGCCACTGTGTTAAAGCGCTCTGTACCTTACCGGCACCCGTTGAGGTGGCGGCACCAAAAAATCGCTCGAAAACAAAATCATCGACAACAAAGCCGGCTTCCATTCCACCGAATACCGTTTTACATGCGTCCCTATTGAGTACAAGAAATGCGGGTGGATTTTCGCCGTTACATTTGGCCGCCCAAAATGGACACAATCAAAGTTGTCGGGAGATATTATTAGCTGGCGGTACGCCAGATGTACAAAATAATGTAAGTATCTGGCTAGTTTAATATTAAAACGGGTGATTTGAATGAAAATATTTTTAGTACGGCGATACACCGTTACACACCGCTTGTCGTTATGGGCATGCGGGTGCTACAAGGATCCTCCTATCCGGAAAATGTGATCCACTACGGATAAATTTGAATGGTGATACGGCCGTTCACATAGCCTGTGCAATGGGACGCCGAAAATTAACTCGAGTTCTAATGAAAACCGGTAATAATCGGGCGTTGCTACAGATTCGGAACGCTCAAAATGAGACAGCTCGAGACATTGCTGTACGGAAAAATCTACCAGAAATTATCGATATATTAGATAATCCACCAACGGTCGATCCGATTGAGGAGTTGGAACAGAAGAAATCGCGGGATCGAAGTCGAAGTAGTTCGACACGACATCACAGTGCGGATAGTAAAAAGCATCGAACGAAAAAAGTGGATGAGCCGACGGCAGGGAAGGAGACGAAAGAAATTGTTGATCCGAAGAATTGGTCACCGTACGGATGTCACTACTTCCCCGATCCCCGATCATTTCCATCACCCCGACTGGAAACATTACCGAAGGAACCGTTAGCAACCGGTGAACAATATTACTTAGATTTGGCGGGTAATATACGAAAGGGACCGGTTGGTGTCGGTAACACATGCTATTGCGGACCATTTTTTCGGCACATCGAAGAGCGAATGAGTCGGAATAAGAAAAGTATTAAGAAGTATGTGCATCGGGCTACAGAAAAGATTGATCATAAAGTGCAGGAGTTGGCTCAAAAGACTGATACCCAAATTGAACATATAACACGGTAAGTGGGACTGATTTTAAAATGATTCCATTCATTCCGCTTTCTAATTCATTTTTATTGGACAGAACCATATTAGCCGATCGGATACGATGTGATGATCGTCGAGAACACCTAGAAGAATGGTTGAAGCGTGGTGATCTGACCCGAGCAACAGTTGGCGGTGATGGCGGTACATTGAAAGGGAGGAAAGATCATAGCAACACAAATACGTTGTCACGATCGCGTAGTCTAGAGTTGCTGGACGATACCATCTTAATGGATCGGATCGATCATCACAATCAACCGTTAACGAAAAGTTTCGATTTACTGGACAGTTTAGAATGTTCGGTAAATCGAAATGCTATCGTTGATTTGATAAAAAAATCGAATTGCAGGAAGAGTGGTCGTTCCAGTTCGAAAGTCCTGCATCGGGATCGTCGACGAGAGAAATCGGAATCGGATAAAGGGAAACTATCCAGTCCGGATCACATAAACGGACGGTTACCGTTCGAGGAGAAAAGTGATGGATCGAAATCTGGATATTCGGTTGCTGAACGATTGGAAGAGCTTCTATCGAAAACGCATGAAATCATTGAGATGGGAAAGGTGTCGGACAAACGAAATTCATTCTATCTACTACCGACCGATGGATCGGAGAACGGAGCACAACCACGATCGAAATTGGTTGTTAAAAATCGTTCGACGCGGAAGAAACAGTCATCGGATAGTTCATCATCTCTTCATAACCGGTATATGTACGATCAACAGGATAATTGTCAGGATACGGAATATATCCAAACGGAAATGGAGAAAATCACCGCTTCCCTATTGGAAACAGGAATCACAGAGACAGCGAGCGGAGAAATTGAGAGACAACCGGAACTGCCGGATATATACGAGATAAATGGTCCAATTCCAGCTAATCGGTCAAAACGATCCGAAGACTATCAACAATCGACCAGTTTTAACGAGGAAGAAGAAGAAACCGATGATGAAACCGAACAGAATGAAGAAATGATCGATGATCAAGATGAATACGAAGATGAAGATCAAGTGGATGGTGATGAAGCGATAGGAAGCTTTTACCACAACTCCTGCTTTGACGATCCAAACAGTTCGTCAACAAATACAATACGATCATCCGTCGATCCGAAACGGAAAGAGCAAGGACGAACCGCCTCTATACGATCGACTACCAAAACCGATGAAACAGACGTTGATGAACAGCAGGCTGGACCCTTACCAGAGATGGCCAATATGCGGGAATTAAATGATCTGAAAACAAGGATATTGAATGGATCGCATTGGAAGAGTATAGTCCTGCGAAAGAGTGCACAGGATTTGAATCGGACAACGGATCAGAAAGGAGGTGTTACAGAAAATCGGATCATTTCAAATCCGTCATATGAAATTCGGAGCGGTGAAATAAAAACATTGAAGCCAATCAATGAATCGATTGATCAACCGAACGTACCGAAAAATCGGGTTAGCCAATTGATTGCGAAGATTCAAGCAGGCGGTACAGGTTTTAATTTCCCCAGATCCGTAACGGTTTCGGAGATATTGGAGCATCTACAAAACGATTCAGAAGACTATTCATCGGAAAGTAGTGATGAAGATGAGGAAGTATCAAATTTTGATACGAATCAATTGCAGGTACATTCGGAACCAATCGTACCGACTGTCGAACAACCACCGACATCGATTAATTACCGTACGTACGTTAATCAAAATTTATCGCAGGACGGACCATCACCGAATGAATTTCAACCGTTAGCTCGACCCGATCAACGAACCCAACAACCATCTGATTATCATGTGACGCAACCGTATCGAAGTCAGGTATCCCGTATCATTGATACGAGAAGTTTAATACCGAAGGACGCATATTTTCATGATATTTCAAAACGAAATCGACTCGGTGATTCAAATCCGAATCAAAATTTAAGTAATGGTTCGGTGAATGGAAGAAATCGTAATCCCCTGCCACTATCAATTGAAACGGTCGATATGTTTCATGATCAGGCATATGGAAGCCATCAACCATCACCGTCTAGTAGCAGTTATCAACCGACCCAATTCTATCCGAATCCCATCAATTATCCAGACACCTATCAACATCTCTACTACAACCAACCATCCTATCATGCCATACCAGCTCTGCCATACCAAAATCATTACCGACCAAATATCGATGTACAGAAACCGATTCCCTACCAGGAGAAGCTCCTATCGAGTAGAAAATTTAAGGAACCAATTGACACCGAATTAATGTTAACAATCGATCAAGCGCAAATCGATCGTGACTCCCATAACGATTCTGGTTATAGTACAAAAATCTATGGTAGCTCATCGCATGCAAGTCCTAGCCTATCCGGACATACCGATTCCGATCTAATGGTATCCAATCTACCGCCAATCCATCAATCGAATCAAAAGCCACATCATATACCGAACGTAAATCAATCGTATTTATTGAATGGAAAATTACCGATCGGACAACAGCGGCCATTACATCACATACAAAATGGCGGGAATCAATCGTATGGTAACCATGTGTACGTACGTACAAAAATGGCGGATGGTCGACAGGCAGCGCCGCCACCATCTACAATTGAGAAATATTTTGTATCAAATATTGGTGCTTCAAGTTTAGTTTAATTTTAAGAAAGTTAGGGTCGCTCTTAATTATTGTTAATAAAATAAAAAGTATTGTAATTTATTTGTGAATAATTTAAAAAAATTAATTAATTAATGAGAATTATAAATTTTTAATGTTTAATAAACTAATTGTCAGAAAGAAGCTTTTAATCATATCAGCCCCCTGATGTCTATTTGGGGTCAATGAATCTCAGATTTTGAATTTCTTCATCGACCTATGACTCACGATTCGGTCTATGGTCACTAATTCATTGTACGGTCACTCTCTCTCTCTCTATCTAGTTCTCAGTTCTCTGCGAGATCTACTCTAGCGTCATAGAGCGATAAATTACCGAAAAAAGAAATATAAAATTATATTCCTTCCAGATAGGACTTCTATAAAAAGAAATGGTGGAGCCGAATTTCTTGAGTGATAAAACCTAAGATGCGTTTCGCAGAAATTCACCAAACTTATACTAGCCCAACCACTACTTCACCTCATATAATACACAAAATTTCAGATAATTTCACCGATGCGTTCGCGAAATATATGAATTTAAACAAAATCAGCACATTTCTCATATAAATAGAATTTGGGATTTGGGATATCTAAATTTGAAATTCTTAAAAAACGTGGCAGAGAATTTCATTAAAATTACACCAAACCAACTACTACTTCACCTCATATAATACACCAAATTTCAGATAATTTCACCGATGCGCTCGAGAAATATATGAATTTAAACCGATCGGTACATTTCCCCTATAAACAGAACTTGGGCTGTGGGTCTAAATTTTGAAATTCTTAAGAACCGTGGCAGAGAATTTCATCAAAGTTACACCAACCCAACTACTACTTCACCTCATACAATACAAAAAATTTCAGTAAATTTCACCGATGCGTTCGCGAAATATTTGAATCTCAACATATCGTTACATTGCCGAAATTGTCCATTTGAGCGTCCGTTTCAATTAAAGAAATATTAAGGCAAATAATTTATATTGATTTTGTTAGTATATTTCACAGGGTATACGTTTCAATTGGTAAATGTATCCAGGCACCAGGATCCAGGGAGTCCATGTTCAAAAAAAAAAAACAGTTCTTCTATAAATAGAATTAGATATTTGGGGCATCTAATTAGAAATTCTAGAACGGTAAGATCCGTTTCGGAGATAGTCGCTAAAATGTTGCCAAGTCATTGACAACCCCAAATATTAAATTTTACAAAATTTCAACTAATTTCATCGATGCGTTCTTCAAATATTTGTTGAATTTCCACTAGTCACTGAGAATATCAAAACACCCCTTTTGCCAAATGGAAGTATTTGTTATATTGTTGAGCTACCAGATGTGGGAGGCGATTAAACCACAACTTCTTAATAAGCTCGCCATCAAATGTACTTGAGAATCCTGCAAATTTCAAATCTCTGCCAATTTTTCCTTCTTCTTGTAAACAAGCCAAAATTACCCCTGTATCCTTATATCCAGTATCACACGTGAGGGTGATATCACAGCTTCGGGCGATTCTTTACATTACAGACAAAATTCTGGTTGGATATACCAAGTTTGGTTCAGCAAGTTGCTGTGGTCCAGCAACACACTGTTTCCTCCCTGCGATTATTTACAAAATGATTTATTTGAATGAACCCAAAACTTCTCAATATCTGGCCAGATGTCTTAATCGCTTCCTGGTAATTGTGATATACCGAAATAGGCTTTGTTTGGGTTTAGGTTTTGGGGGTTTGGGACTGCGCATAGTCAAAATTTGCTCCAACCACACTGTGGGTGGAAATGGACTTTTGCAGCCTAAATTTCGTTGTTTGTCGTTTTATCACCCGAGTATGTTCGGAGTGAATGTAGACTAGTGTTTCAATTACATTTGCCGGGGCCATGTTTCATCCCACCACCAAATGCATCGGCTGAACGTCGATATCTTTCATATTGGGTTTTTATTGGGAAGATGAGGTTCTACAGAAAATCCATATAACACAAGTTCGTCCCTTTTGGGAAAGACTATCGATTCCTTACATTTTCCCGCCTCACCTCCATCACTTAAGAATTTTTTGTAAATTTTGTAAATTTCGAGAGATGAAGGTTAAGTCAAATTTTGGATGGGAACATTTCCTGTTCTACAAAAAACAGCCTCAATCTGAGGCGATTAGTCCATCTATCTGGTATTTCAACGGTACCCGACCTTCTCATCGTTAACGATATTTGACTCAATTTCGAATTCAGTTTAAGAAAATTGATTATTTTCCGGTATATTTCCTTGTTTTTGGTTTCAAAATTTTTTATTTCAAAATTTTGTTAAGAAAACTTTATCCAAATTGTATGAACCAATTTTTCCTGGATATCCAAGGATCTAAATTAAAAACTAATTTCCCGGTTTTTAGATAAAAAATCATTTCCGCCAATTACGAGCTTAACTTTTGAAAATTAATTAATTCTGGGTATGTGTGATTGTTATTCAGGAAATTAATCATTTTATTAAGAAAACTTTATCCAAATTGGATGAATCAATTTTTCCTGGATAGCCAATGAGCTGAATTAAGAACTAATTTCTGGATTATGAGCGAGTTACTACCTCCTCGATTTTATCTACTAAGAACAAGGATTCTGATATATTTTTACGATCGAAATCGGTTCAATGGTTTCAATGAATTTAAAATATCATTTATTTTTGAATTTCAAAAGTAATAGTTTTCATTTATTCCATTAAAATAATAAACAATAGATTATTTAATTATAGGCATTTAAATTGTTAAGAATTAATCTACCATTTTTACCATTTATTCTGTTTATTTGGTGTACAGAGAGTCTCTAAATATTATTCAAAAGTGGAAAGATACAGAGAATAGTTTTCTATTTTTATATTATAAAAAAAACGACAATTTCTTGTATATAAATAAACTTATTGGCGAATCAGACTCGACGGTTTCTATATCTGATCCACCATTTTAATCAGCCGCCATATCTTTCAGTGACTTCTCGAACATTTTTTTGGCGTCACAAAATCCTTGTTTCGTCTTTCCAAATGAATTCGGTCCAGATGATGTTGGTGTGTCCCTTGAAAGATATAAAATATTAAAGTTTTATTCCAAAAACAATCAATTGTCAGGGGGAAACTAACTTACCGTCCAATATTTCTCATTCTCATCTTACATTCAGCTGGCATCTCCTCCTCCTCATCATCACTGTCATTATTGAATGCGGAAGCTACGCTGATCTTTTTCGTTGGTTTAGCCGGTTGGGCTGTTGCTAATTTCAATTGTACCGGCTAATCATTTCACACGTTTATTTATGTATTTTTGATTTTTTGTTTTTTTAAGTTTTTTATTGTATTTTTTGTTAAATTTGTCAAAAATTATCAAAAGTTCCGTGTATAGAAATAAAAACCATCGGATCGTGAATAAAGGTAATTTTTTAAGATAAAACAAATTTCAATTAATTTCTGTACCATAACTTTAGCAATTCGTCCTGGCTTTCCATATGTCACAGCATTGGTTCGGGGTGGAACCGGAACAACAACGGGTTTCGCTTCCTCTTTATTATGGTTGACAGAATTTCAAGATAGATTACAGGAACCAAAGATAACAGGAAAAGAAAATTTTATTTTCAATCAAATAAAATCATTTAAATTAATTGTTCGGCCCTCTTATCATCTCTTTGTTTATTTAAGTTCCAAGATATTATTTCAATGATTAGTTTCTATTTAAAAAGAAAGCTTTGCCAACTCGACTTACCTTTTCGTATTGTTGATGTCGTTTCCCCTAAACGTTGTCGTTTATCGTTTCGTTCGTATCGTTCTTTACGCTCCTTTCGATAGCTTACCGGTGACGGTGAAGTTGATCGGGACCGTGAACGAGACCGAGAGCGTGAACGTGATCTGGAGCTACTAGATGTAGATCGACGGTCACCACTGGCACCGTTGTCTAACCAGAACAATAATTTGTTGAAAATATAACAAAAGCTTAATGAAAGTTTTCTTCCAAACTTTAAAATTACTTAATTATTAATCTGTTTTTTACTCTATTCAATAAATTTGAAATTTTCCTTCAAAAGCTCGGTAAAAACTTAAAAGCTCAATAAAAGCTTTTGATTCTAGATATAATTTTATACGTTTTAAAATCTATTTTTCATCCAAACAATTTTATATTAACAACATTCAGAATATTCGCTAATAAAAGCTCTCGTAAATAGAAAAGCTTACTGAAAGCTTTTAAATAAAATTAAAGTTGGTATATTTGAAATCTATTTTCTATCCGATTAATTAAATTTTAATCAAATTTGAAAGTTTTCTCCAAAAGCTCGGCGATAACTTAAAAGCTCAAAGAAAGCTTAAAGTTGCGAATATAATTTTATACGTTTTACAATCTATTTTCCATCCAAATAATTTTATGTTAACTATATTTGAATTTTCTTTAACAAAAGCTTTCTAAAGAATAGAAAAGCTTACTGAAAGCTTTTAATTAAAATTAAGCTTTTTATTTCTGACATCTATTTTCTATTCGGTTAGTTAAATTTGAATCAAATCCTTGAAGAGCTCGGCGAAAACTTAAAAGCTCAAAGGAAGCGTAGAATTTTTACGTTTTGAAATTTATAAACGAAAAGCTTCATAAAAGTCGCCAAAATTCATAGCAAAACTTTAATATTTTTCATATTGTTAACCCCCTCTCCCCCCCCCCCCCCCCCTCACCTTTGTATCTATCGGGATAAACATGGATTTCTATAATTATCCATACGGTGACATTAGTCCCGCTAAAAGCATATGGGCTGTCAAACGGACGAACGACCCAAAGAACACCTACTTTACATTTGATTTGAGGATTTTCTACCAGCTGTTGGACAATGGACAGTTATTGCTTGCAACCCTAATCAGCTTCGAGTAATGGAACCGCCCGTTATCAATCCCATCCATACACCGCCATAATCAAATAGAAAATGTCCGTATTGTCGGGATTTTAAATCGAAAAATGTACAAATTCCTTATCATCTACAAAGAAATTAATATCAATATCGACTCACCCTTTCTCCGGTTATCAATCGGGTATTTACTGCTCATTTCACTTCGATTTTAATCCACTTTTTTAAAATAAAATCTTAATTCAACACAAAAAACTTCTTACTTTTTTCTCGGACAATTTTTAATTATTTTTCTGATGGCTGGTGGATTGCTTGGAAATGTCAAGTATTTTCTCGATTTAAATAAATCCACAATTTTAATACGATATTAATTCAATCGCAAATAATTAAAAATTTCCAAATTCATTTAAATTTTTACTATTTTTTCGAGTTTATTCACTATAAAGTGATTTGAAAATCGACAATTCCGGATTAGGGTACGATTAATGATTTGATGTTTGTAAGTAAATCAACAACCTCAAATGTCATCGAATTTCTGTGATAAAAACATCGAAAATGTTAAGAAATCTTGTTTTGATCGGGAAAACTTCCAAATTAATTCGAAACAATCAGGAAACCCTGGTAAAAAATCATTTCTATTCAACAGAAAATTTGATAAACAAAGATCCACAGATCGATCGTTTTAATCATTTAAAATCCGGTCCGGATTTAAGAGATTTCCTGATAGCCGGTAAGAATCTACCGAAACCAACGAAATGGGTCCACGATGGGACTGTACCGTACGTTCCAGCACCCGATTACAACGGTTACGGTCGTAAGGTACATTTCGAGGTGTACGGTTGCCAAATGAACGTTAACGATACGGAAATAATCTGGTCAATCTTACGGGATAACGGTTACGTTAAAGCGGATGATTTTAAATCAGCTGATGTTTCATTACTGATAACGTGTGCGATCCGAGAGAATGCGGAAATGAAAATTTGGAATCGATTGAAACATTTGCGATCGTTAAAATCGAAAAAGAAGCGAAATTCCTATCAGATTGGTATTCTCGGCTGTATGGCCGAACGATTAAAAACCGAACTACTGGAGAAGGAGGGATTGATTGATGTTGTTGCCGGTCCGGACAGTTATAAAGATCTACCCCGATTATTATCGTTAACACGAGGCGGTCAAAGTGCTGTTAACGTTCTACTTTCATTAGACGAAACGTACGCTGATGTTCGTCCGGTTCGATTGAACGAAGGGGCTGTCACCGCATTCGTATCGATAATGCGAGGTTGTGATAACATGTGTTCGTATTGTATCGTCCCATTTACCCGAGGACGAGAACGGTCCCGTCCAATTCAATCCATTGAATCGGACGTTCGATATTTGGTGGATGAAGGTGTTAAGGAAATCACCCTGTTAGGTCAGAATGTAAACAGTTACCGGGATTTATCTGGTGATTCGACAATCATTCAATCCCAATCGCCTGGATTCCGAACGGTTTATAAAGAGAAAACCGGTGGATTGAGATTCGCTGAATTGTTACAGCGAATCGCTGAATCCGTTCCGGATTGTCGGATCCGATTCACATCACCGCATCCAAAAGATTTCCCCGATCCTGTGCTGGAGGTAATGAATCGATATCCGAATATTTGTAAATCGATTCATTTACCAGCCCAATCGGGTAGTTCCACCGTTTTGGATCGGATGCGACGCGGTTACACTCGGGACAGTTACCTACAGGCGGTCGATCGGATACGGGAGATTATGCCGTCGGTCACCTTATCCAGCGATTTTATTTGTGGGTTTTGTGGTGAAACGGACGATGAATTTTCCGAAACGTTATCGTTAATCGAACGGGTTCAATATAATGTTGCTTATCTATTCGCTTATAGTATGAGAGAGGTAATTTTTCGATCAGACAACCGATGATTTTAATTCCATTTCCACAATCCACAGAAAACTACCGCTCATCGGCGATACGTTGATGATGTTCCCGAACCGGTAAAAAATCAACGGTTACAAGAGATGTCGAAAACGTTCCGAAAAGTAGCTGCTGAATTGAATTCTCAATTTATCGGAGATACGCAAACAATATTAATTGAATCGGTAAGTGGGAAATGGGATCCTTCCGATTATAATTAATGAAATATCATTTTTTTAGACGAGTAAACGATCGGAATTGGAACTGTACGGTCGAAATGATGGAAATATAAAAGTAATAATACCCGATGAACCAATTCCTAGCTGTACGGATGGAAATAGTCAACGCAAACGTTTAAATCCTGGGGATTACATATCCGTTCGGATAACGGAATCAAATTCCCAGGTTTTGAAAGGGGTTCCATTACACCACACAACTCTATCGTAGTTTTTTCGATACAAATAGTTTATTAATTTTATAAATTGAAAATAAAACAATGAAACATTAAATAAATTAAATCGTTAAGTTTTTAATTCCATCTAAAATATCACGATGCGGATACGATGACGGCAATCCTTTATACGCTTCCTCAAATGATTCCTTACATTTTTCCGTTATTTCCGAAATGGCCTCTAAAAGAATTAAATGAATTAAATTTAAATAAAAATCCTAGGTTTCCTCCCACCTAACAAAACCGGTCTCAACTTCATATCCGGATCGTCGAGATGTAAAAATAAAATTTTCATAACATGCTTTAAGATCTGTTTCCACCGATCCAGATCGGTATCCGTCCGATCTCCATTCGATAATAAATCAATCTTTCCAATACATTTCATTGCTAATTCCCGTACCTCACCGCTCGGATCATCTAATCGTGCCAACACACCTAACATGATCGATTCAAATGGTCCAATCGGTATTGGACCGGAATATTGTATACAACGAACGGTATGTGCTCGAGTTACTGGACTATGGTCATCCAGTAAGGTGATAAATTGTACGGATAACAATGGAAAAAGAATGGTCGCTTCATCCGATGCATATTCTCCGATTGTTACCAAAACACCGGTAACCATTGCCCGGACGGATTCCGCATTACGTCCCGGACCCCATATTAAATTCGGTTCAATAATTTCTTTTAGCAATTCATTTAATTCGACGATCCGTTCGGTTATCGATAGATCAGACATTTGATCTTTCCATCTCATCATCGCCTAAAAATATAAAATAATCGGATTATTAATTTAATATTTAATTCATTTCGTTCCTACAATCGATATTCCACTAAATATTTTAATTTTCCCACCACATTGAGCGTGGGTAACGGCCACCTTAACCGTTCGAATCAATGTTCGGATATATTCCTTTTGAAAGGAACATTGGGTTAAGATTCCATGTAATAGAAGGATTGGTTCAACGAATTCTGAATTCGAACTATCCAAATCTTCGATAGAATTTAATAACGGTTCCATATGTTTAGAATGAAGATCCCGAATCGATTCACGAGATAACCGGTTAATAATCTCCATTGCTAGCTGTTGATTGTCTCGGTTATCAAATGAGAAAGCAGCCGATTTGATACAACAATCGTACAGACATTTTTCTAAGTCCATTTCCGGCTGTTCCGATCTCAAATAACCATCGACCAATTCATTTAATAATTTTAAAAATTCCCCTAAATACGATGATTTTAAATTATGACAAATTGATGGATTCGAAACGGATTTAATGACCCGCCGGATATGTTTATCTTTCTGGTTATCCACAGCTCCAACGTATAACATCGCAAAACACCTCATATACCCTAAACATGGTGATTTCTCTAAACCAACGATTCCATGTTCAATCCAACCATCACAATCTAACAACATTCCCATTAAACCGGCCACTCTAACCGCTTCATTACAAACAATCGAATCGGAATCCTGACATGATCGCGCCAATACCGGATAGATTTCGATGAATTTAACAGCCAAAGCTTGTTCGGAATGTAAAACAGCCTGACCGAGTAGTTTCAATGAATGCAATCGAACGTCTTCCTTCCAATCGACCATTTCAATTAGAATGATATTGATCATCCGAAGGCTACGTTGCATTATAGCTCGACAACCTAACGTTGGTCGTTCAACATCGACCGGATATTTTATCGGTCGTTCATCGATCAATTCGGATCGTTGCAATTCATTTTCGTTCTCCTTGTAATACTGATCACCGCATTTCAACCAAATCGGTAGGATTTCATCACGAACGGTGGACATTTCATCCTTTAAACTGAAATTAACAATGATTAAACGGTAAAGGGATGTTTAAATTAGTTGATTACCAGCAAAAAACTAACGGTAAAATTCGTTCAAAAAAGGAATATCGATCCCGTAATTCTAGTAACCATCGACATCCGATCCGACCGCATTCCAATCGAACCTGTGGTTGTTTATCCATTAACAACGGTGAACAGGAAGCTAAAATTTGAATGATCGTTTCGGATTTCTGGGTGTGCAGACAAACCGTACCTAAAAAATGATTGGAAATTGATTAATAAATATCGGACTTCAAATTCAACGAACCTAACGCCCGTAAAGCAGCCACCCGATTTAATGAATGTTTATGGTTCAACATCGTTATCAACGGTTGGACCAATTGGTGACAGCGAAGATGAAAAACATCCCTCGCCGATCCAGCTAACGTATCAATGATCCCACAACATTCTCGTTGCACAATCGGATAAGGATCCCGTAACGTTTTTACCAAGATATCAATGATATCGTTGTAGGTGTTAAGGAATGGGCTCCGTTGATCGATAATCTCTAATTTCAGGTTGAAATATTCAATCAACTGATGTAATTGTCGGACCAGAACTAATCGTAACTCTTCACTCTCTTCAATGATCTCCGTTTGACCGCATCGACGTACAATCACCGGAATAATGATTCCCAGATAGTAATCATTGTTTCCCGGTAGTTTCGGGATCATTTCGGTGATTATATCACAAGCGAGCTGACGGATGGATTCAAATTTATCCCCGTAACATTTTAATACGTACAAATATGTGTGATCGAATAAATCGGCCGTTGCTTTCGAATTTTCGGTGAGGTTTAGGAGGGTTTTGAGTCCCCGTTGTCGAATGGAACGATCCGGGTTTTGAATGGCCGAACAAATCGCTTCCAAATCCGATTCCATTTTTTCTCTGGGTCGAAATTCAATTCACTACGTTTTTTATCGATCAAACTTATTAAAATCGTTCATTTTTCTAGAATTTCTAACTAAACGGTTGCTAGGATTTAAGATTTTCTTAATGAGGTTATGTTGTTGATTACTTATTTTGACATTTCAATAGAACGGATAACTTAACATTAAACGCACCCCTTTTATCTGACTGATTTAAACTCTGTCAAGACTACGATTTCTATCTACTTCCGTTCTTTTCGCTAGAAATCATCATTCAAAATGGTAAGAAAATTGTTTCTTTTATAGAATTTATTAATTTAAGGGCAAGAAAATGAACTAAATCCTCGAAAAGTGGAATTGAGTTGTGTTTGTTTATTTGTGGAATGTTTTTATTCAAAATTTGTTAAAATTTTAGTTTATTTAACATGTGGATTATAGGTGGGCGGGTGAATGGGAAGTTAACAACCCAACGGCAGGTTTAACCTTCCAAATTAACGTTTCTCTTCAAAAACCAACCAGTTGTAGAAGAAAATCTAAATTTATCGATTTTATTTGATCAACATAACCTCAAATATTTGTTTTTATTCCACACAGACGAAGAAACGCCGTAATGGAGGACGTTGCAAGCATAACCGTGGGCACGTTAAGGCTGTTCGTTGTACGAACTGTGCGAGTTGCGTACCGAAGGACAAGGCAATCAAAAAGTTCGTTATTCGGAACATTGTTGAAGCGGCCGCCGTACGAGATATAACCGATGCTTCGTATTATACATGTAAGGATTTTAAAATATCATTTCTGTAGATTCTGTTTGATTAATTCATCCATTTTTTAGCTTACATTCTACCGAAATTGTACGCAAAATTACATTATTGCGTTTCGTGCGCTATCCATTCGAAAGTGGTTCGTAATCGATCGAAGGAAGCCCGTAAGATCCGAACGCCGCCACAACGTACATTCCCCCGGGATGTTGCACGTCAACAGGCACAAGCAAGGAAGTAAAATACCAGAAATAAATGTTTTATTGTAAGATGAAGTGGAAATAAAAGATTTTTATTTGAATTCAATTGAATTTCTGAATTAGAAACTCGTTTAATTTAATAATTCTTAATCCGTTCGTTCCCTTTTCGGATGATACTTGGCCAAATGTTTTCTCAGTCCACTGTACGATGCGTACGTTTGCGGACAACATTCACATTCATATGGCCGTTCGCCGGTATGTGATAATTTATGACTTTTCAAGCTCGATTCATGCTTAAATTTCCGATCACAAAACGTACAATTGTAATACATTTGATCGGTATGGATGCGTCGATGCCGAAACAAACCGCCCGATTTATGAAAGCCTCGGCTACATATTTCACAAACGTACGGTTGTTCATTGGTGTGTATTCGCATATGGATGATGACCTGAGCACGCCGTGTAAACCGCTTTCCGCACACATCACAACCGAACGGTTTCACCGTTAAATGGGTGTGACTGTGTAGGATGAATGAATTCCGTTTGTATAAACCGCCACATTGATCACATTGGATTTGAACGTTGGACGTGGAACCATCCACATCCCGTTGCTTCTTAATTGGTTCTGATTGCTTAATCGTTTCTTTATCCTCTTCACTGTACTCAGATTTCAGATCCAATTCAATCTGGTACGATAATGAATTAATCGTTTCCAGAGATGTTACACAAATCCGTTTGAATGTCAGGAAATCGGTTAATTTCTCGATGCAAGCCAAACAGATATTCTTTGGGAATTGACTGTCGATATTAATCTACTTTATGGAATGAAATTCCATTGAAATTTGTTGACGGAATCGAATTTTAATTATTTGTTTACCTGAAATTCCTGCAGAGCCAATGATATCTTCGTGAATGTGTCCGAGGATTTGAAGGTCTTGAGTCTAGTTCGCTCCGTTTTATTTGTCGTCAAACATAGATGGCAAACATTTTGAAATTTTGATGGTTTTAATGTAGAAATTTCCATGATTTAAATTGAAAATATCAGAAATTAACCTACGAAATTAAACGTAAATAATTCAAAAATGTAAACATTGAGCTGTCAAATTTGGCGGAGTTTATTATTGGAAAGAGATTTGGGCGAGTTTGAAATGGAAAAGTTCAGATTTAATTTAACAGAAAATGATTTATAGAAATGTCAAAACTAAACTCTTCGTAAAAAAGCTTTGCAAAAACCTTTAAAAGCACCCAGAATGCTTCATTTTCCGAACCTTATATTACGTTCTAAAGTTTATTTTCTATCCAGATAAAGATCCTTTAATGAAACTGCAAGTTTTCCAGGAATAAAACTTCAAAGATCTCGAAAGCTTATTGAAAGCTTAAAATTAAAATCTCGTTATTTTATTTGGAATCGAGTTTTTATCCGATTCATTAAATTTAAATTAAATATGGAATTCTCGAAGAAAGCTTATCCAAATTATTAAAAGCGCAACAAAAGCTCTAAGATTCGAACATAATTTTAAACGGCTAAAAATCAATTTTCTGTCCAGGTGACACGTGCCCTTAAACGAAATTACCAACTTTTTCAAAATAAAGCTGTCAAAATCTCGAATGTTATCGAAGCATAAAACTAACATTTAATTTCATATAATTTGGAATAAAATTTTTACTCGATTCATTAAATTTGGAAAAAATATGAAATTTTTAAAAGTTTTTTCAGACCGTTGTAAGCTCAAAGAAAGTCTTAAATTTCGAACTTAATTTTTTACGTTTTCAAATCTACTTTCTTTCGAGATTTCGAGTCTTTCTTGTAGCATATCTCTTTTCCCCTCATAATTCAATGTAAAGTTGTTAAGAAAAATTAGTAAAATGCTTCAAAGTTATTAAATAAAATAATGCGAGTTAGCAATTTACAGAAATAAAAATCGTTTCCGATTTTATTAATATTTCTAAGCATCACAAAGGTCTAATGCAGTGATGGCGAACCTTTTTGAGAAGTGAGTTAAATTTTATTTATTATTTTTTTTTTGTACTAGCTTCTGGGTCACTAAGTTAGTGGCTTCACTTGGAAAGGAGGGGAGCAGTGGCATACGGTCAACATCTCCATAAGGTGTGCAGAGTTTTATTGCACCTTAACAAAATGTTACAGCCTTTATCGCAGAAATTGTCTAGCATTCTTTAGAAAAATATCAAAGAAATATTTGGCACCTCGTGTAGTAGATGCTCTAAACATTAGATAGAATTATATGAAATGACATTAAATGTTAAGCTTTGTAACAGCTTTCGCGATTTTTGAAGCTTAGATTTGGGACAATTTGAAATTTCTTGGAAAACGACCGTTATTTGGATAGAAAATACTTTTTGAAAAGAAAAAAATTAAGATTTATACTTTTCCAGATTTTCCTGGATTTTTCTCAAAATTTCTCCTGACTCATTCTCCACTTTATTATTTTAATCTGTCTTTTCAGCGACTATTTCTAGGCGTTTGTAATTTTATTCTATTACATTCTCGATTTGCCGACAATCTTCGATATTTTAGGCTTTTTTACAGCCAAAATTCGGGAGAATTTAGAGAAAAAGTCGGGGAGAAATTGTTAAAAATCGAAAAAGTCGATACGAAATAGGGAAAAGTATAGAATAGGTGGGAAAAAGTCGTCAAAAATAAATTAATTTAAGGGGCTACACCACTGTGACCGCTGAAAATTTGGGTGATTTTCGGGAATTTTTTGGAAGAAAAGTACTCAA